>MIQA02001842.1:11748-24280 GCA_001887855.2 Sclerospora graminicola | reverse complement strand
TGGCGCCCACGTCCAGTTCCTCAAGTTAGGTCAGTTTGTAACGGTGCCAGTGAGAAAAGCGGTGGAAGTAATGTTACGACCACACGACCGGCGGAGTAAGTTATGGCTGACAAGGGGCGAGTGCTGGGTACCATCGTTTGTTAAAGGGGGTGGTCACCTCAACTTCATAAGCGTGACCAACGTCTCTGAAAAGCCCCTCACCTTGCATGAAGATGTGATTATTGGAATGTGGCTGGCCGAGGATAAAGTGCCCCGCCGGCCGGGCTATGTCACTGTTGGCTCAAGACGCTATATCGAGTGGCAAAACCTGGCTTTTCAGGTAACCACCGATCTGGTCAGCGAAGAGGAAGAATTAGAAGAGGACCAGACTCCGATGGTGGATAAACCCGAGTACCGGACCCCTTCTAAAATATTGACGTGGAGGCAGCCGTCGCCGGATCCGGCTGAATGTATTGGCCGAAGCTACGCCCCGATCGCGGAACTGGTTTTGCCCACTCAGAGGGAGACGGACGAACGACAGAGTCGGGAGAAAGGACCAAGCAGAGTTGCATATACGGTCAGCCCCGATGACGGTTGTGACGACCGAAGTGAAAGCGGATCGGCCAAGCCGGCCGAGCAGAATTCCGAAGCGGCCGAGGCCGATCAAGTCTGCATTCATGAAGGGGGCGAGCTATACGTTGAAGGCATGGAAGAGCAGATGGCGGTGCTACCTGAGGTGACCCCCTGTCCCCCAGCAGTCACTATCGATGATCTACAAGTGGGAGACCCGGATGTGAACACCCCGGAGGAGATCAGCAGATTGAAGGATATTATATGGAAAAGACGACATCTGTTGATCGGACCAGGGAACGCACTTCCTCCGGCCGCCCATGGGGCGGTATGTGATATTGATGTGGGAGGCGCCAAGCCGGTCGCACAGAGATGCCGAAGAGTCGCCCCCCAGTATCGGGAAAAGCTGTCAGAGCTTATCAAGGGTTTGCTGGCCACCAAGATAATTCAGCCGTCCACCTCGCCATGGGCTTCGCCCATTGTAATTATTATTAAGAAGAATGGGGTGGATATAAGGTTGTGCATCGATTACCGGTTGGTGAACCGGCTGACGAAGCTGATGGTTTATCCGATGCCGCTGATAAACGACCTGCTGGAGGACTTGGATAAAGTTTTGTGGTATTGCTCATTGGACATGGCCAGTGGATTCTGGGTGGTCTTTATGACCGATCGTGCACGGGAGATCTCTGCGTTCGTGACGCCCTTCGGGTTGTTCGAGTGGAACCGGATGCCGTTCGGTCTGAAGAATGCTCCGCAGATTTATCAACGGTTGATAGATAACGCGCTGTACGGACACTTCAAGATTAAGGCGGATCAAGATCCGGCTCTGGTCGGGGATGTGTTCGCCGAAGGTGACCCGGACCCCGACCCAAAACCTTCAGTTTTGGGGCGGCGGTCTTACATTGATGACATTCTCGTTACGGCAACTACCTGGAATTTACTGTGTGACAAAGTGGAGAAGTTGATGATTACGTGTGAAAAGTGGAATCTTTCGATTAGTGTGGTTAAGAGTTTCTGGGGAAAGACCAAGGTGACCTATCTGGGTCATCAAGTGTCGATTGCCGGATTGGAGGCAAATCCGAAGGATTTGGAGTCCTTGAGTAACCTGCCTTTCCCGCGATCCCTAAAGGCTATGCAATCCTTTTTGGGCAGCCTAAATTATTACAGTCGGTTCATCGAGGATTTTGCTGTCTATGCGGCGGTCTTGTATGAGTTGCGGGAGGTGGATTACCATAAGCTGAGAGAGCAGGATAGGCAAGCGGAGACGCAAGCCGGGCCGGCAATTTCAGCCAATGAGGAAGCGCCCTTTTCGGTTATTTCAGCGAATGAGGAAGCGCCCTTTTCGGTTATTTCAGCCAATGGGGAAGCGCCCTTGTCTGCCCAGACAAACGACCGGCCGCCGGACCCCGGCGCGGCCGGCCCGGACGACCATATGACCCGAGCGATGGTGGCTTTTGGTATGTTAAAAGCGAAGATGGCGACCACACCGGTCCTGAAACATTTCGATGTTAATAAGACTCCGGTGGTCATCATCTACGCTAACAAGTGGGCCATCTCGGCCGCTCTCGTGCAAGATCACGATGGAGTGTACTGTCCCGTGACCTTCACCAGCCGGACCTTGAAAGTTAATGAAGTTAATTATGGGTTGGTGGATAAGGAAGTTCTGGCTCTATTACGGATCTTGGATGTGTGTTATACAATGCTGGTGTCTCGGCCTATCAAAGTACTATCCAGACGGTCGACCCTATCATGGCTCCTGACGGCGAATGGAATTGACGGTCGGCTGGGGAGATGGGCGGCTCTGTTGTCTCAGTGGTCCCTCGAAGTGATTAAGTGTACTAAAGGGGAAGAGGAAATACTGGGCACACTGGCTGCCAGCATTACTCCCAGGGCGGAAGTGGAGGAAGCACTGATAGCGATCGCACCTCGGAAGCAGCCTCGACAAACTATCGTATTGCCGCCGCCAACAGTGGGACCCACGGAGGAACTAATGGTTTTGAGTTTCGATGGGTCGGCAAGTGTAAAGAAAGGGGTCGGGGCCTATAGTGCCATTTTGTGGAAGCTGCCCGAATGGAAGGCGATCGCGGCCGCCTCGGATTTCACGCCTGGCATCACGGTGAAAGAAGCGGAGTATAGAGGAATGCTGCTTTCTCTAGATCTGTTGGCTGACCGGACACAGGGGCGGATCATCATATGCGGTGATTCCAACCTAGTGATCCGGCAAATCACCGGAGAGATAGATTGCAAGGCGCCGCGGCTGAGACTGCTAAATGATCGGGTTATGTCCGCCTTGCGGAGGTGGCCGGAGCACGAATTGCTGTACGTCAAACGAGACTGGAATAACAGCGCAGACCATCTGGCCACCTTGGCCATGCGAGATCAGACCGGACTGACCGTCTCGGATCCAGGATTGTTGGACGAATTGGCGGAGATGAACAAACTATCGGAGATAATCAAACCGGCCGCTAGAGACGAGGGCCCATCGCCCGAATCCAGCCGTCCTATGAAAGAGGAATATAGCGACCGCGACTGGGAACAGGGCGCCCACGCCCGATCGGACCAAGAAGTGCCCTGCAGCAATAAAAGGTCCCTCTAGGCGGACCCCCGAGCAGGCCTGGCGAGGCTAACCACGGTTAGTAGTCAACAGTGAATGTTTGGAGTGGGAACGGAAGAGGAACGGATGGATATATTAAAAAAAGGGAAAACTGAGAGAAATAGAAGAATTAAAGCAAGCCCGACTACTCATCCCCGTCGACGATTATACTTGCCTCGGAGCCGAGTCACGCGAAGCCCAGGGTGGTCGGAGGGCCGTGCGCGGTATTGATTGCGCCAAGGATCTTGCTGGTCAATGGCCGCCAAAGATTGAGAAAGAGAGGTGGTCTGATCCAACGCACCTAGGCCGGGATACCACGTCCCTCCTTCCGCTGCATTTCCACTCCTGCGGTTTGGTAGATGGAGCATGAACGGGAAGAGAAACAGGTCCAAGTCACATTTACTATCCCGGATACCCGCCATGATGAACGCACACAGACGGACCCACGCCTCGGAAGCTCGTCCCCGACGATTCTTACGGGCAAGGGAGTACCTGCGGAGGGACTCGTCCGCTCGCTTGTCCTCGGCCGAGATGTACAGGAAGTGGGTAGACTCCCAGATGGACCGAGCGTGAACCACGGTGAAATCATGAAGTCTCGCTTTGAATTCCGCGAACCATGGATCGGATGGAAGCCCCATATCCGGCATCTTGGTGTGCAAGATTTTCCAGGGTTCGGTCTCCATGAGTGTGTCGATGGCGCCCGACCTCATCAGGTCAGGGTCCCAAGTCTCTGGAGAGGGCGCCTTGTAAGATCGTGGGAATAATCAGAGAGGCGGACGGGACAGAGGGTGAGCGAGTTGGGAACTGGAGATATCAGCCAGGCTGGTATTGCTCAGTTGCTCGACTGGCCAAGGCAGTATGACAGACCGATCCGCCCCACTGGGGAAACGCCCTCCCGATAACCACAGAAGCGGAAGTTTGGGAAAAGAGGGCGTAAGAGGTAGAGCACTCCTCCGGACCTTAGACTTGGCTGCCGGTCGGTGGGGCCGGCGTGTAGTACGTGACCCGGCCGGGGTTGATCGTCGTTGTTTGGCCGGAGCCTGGGAAAGAGGTTCCTCTGAGTCACTCAGGTCGGGAGGAGTCAACCACTGATCAGGGATGTCCTCGTCGTTGTCTTCCACTTTCTCCTCGGCCACTCCGTCGGAACTCGAGTTACGCGCGACCGGAGCGGCCGGAGCGTCGACGATGCTGGGAAGCAAGGATGGGTCGGACGGCTCATGTTCCCCGGAACCAAAACCTGCCGGCGGCGGAGTCTGCAGATCGATGATCTGATCGGATTCCACTTGACCCGTCGTTCGCCTACCGGAACGGGAAGGGCGGCGACGGGTATCCGCGCGAGAACGGGTTAACGCAACGTTGACTCGCTGGTCCTCGTAATCCTCGTCTTCTTCGTCATCATCATAGATAACCGAAGGGGAGGATGACCCCGAGTCCGTAGAAGAATCAGGGGGCGCGGCCGCTGTCCCGGATGGGGCCACGGCCGCTTCGGATTCCGAGTCCTCTTCAGAGTTAAACTGGGGGTGACCGGGGCTAGAGCCGGCCGGACGTTTTTGGCCCTGCGATCCTGCCGGGGCGGACGAAGAATTGGGACCGGCAAGGGGCGAGTCGGAGCCGGCGGGAGGTTCCTCGGGTTCCGACCCTGCTGCAGCGGATAACGGGGTTGGGTTTGGCGGAGAAGTCTTCCACTGATCCACCATTTCCAAGACAGACAAGACGGATTCCCGTACCTTGGGAGGAGCTTGCAAAAGGGGAGCGGCCTGGCTCTGAGTCGCCTCAAGCTGGTCTTGAAGTCCACACAACAAGGACCTAAAACGATCCTCTTTATCCAGCATGGCATGACAAACACGGTCCGCCCGAGCCAGTATGGCATGGGCGTCGGAATTCTCCTGGTGGGCCCGGTACAGCTCAGAGCGCAACTCCTGTTGCCGAGAAGTGGCTTCTTGCAACTGCCGCTCCAGATCCGTGATTTGGCGAAGGGCTTGGGCGTGGGAGTCGCGCAGGTGGTCGCGGTTGTCCTGCACCTTATCCAGGTCTTGGGACACCTGGCGGAGCCGGGTACGAAGATGCGTAAGCTCCCGAGACATGTCCGGAATTGTAGCAGATTGCTGTTTCAGCAGTTCTAGCTGTTGAACTGCGGAGTGACCAGAAAATAAAAACTGTAAGCGACTGGGTCATCACGTAAGAGGAAATGAGGCACTTACGCTGAAGCTTGGATCGTTGGACCAATTCCTGATTGGCAGACCGGAGAGGCTCGACGACGTCTTCCAACATGCGGAGGCGGTTTCGCTCTCCTGTCAAGACGGCGACTTGGCATTCGAGATCGGCCACCTTTTCTTGGAGATTGATTATTTCTGGAGGTGGACCCCGAATGGCGGCTTCATCAGCCCGGCGGTTGGCAGCGGCGAGTTGGCGGATCAAGTCGGCTTGGATATGCTCCAAGCTATCCACCTGGGCGGTCAACACGTCCAGCCTTTTCTCCATCCCCGCCGTTTCGGAGATGGGGGCGGATGGCGCGGTCGCTCGTTGTAGAGCGTCCGTAAGCTGACCCACAACGGCCCTGAGGCGGGCCACCTCATCCTCCGCTGTTTTGCGACTGAGTTTCAGCTCAGCAACCCGGGGGTTCAGGCGGTCCAGCATCGCGCAAGAAGTTTGGAAGCTCTGAGACAGAGCTTCATAGCTGTCCTGACAGGACCGAAGCTCCGCCCGAAGGGAAGAGACGACGGCTTTCAGTCTGTCACGGTCGCCGCAGGCTTGGCCGTGGACGCGGAGCGCAGCCTCGGCGTCGGCGGTCGACAGCACCAGATCGGGAGTGCGAGACGATTTCGGCGGTTTTGCGATCTCCACCCCGCTGGCAGGCGAGTCGTCGTCCACGAGAACAAGACGGCAGACGTTGGCCTTGTCAATTTGCAAGACTGGAGATTAATCAAGACAATGTCAGTATTGGTGGGCATGCTTGCTAGCAAGTGCGGAGACCGACCGAGTCCATGGAGATGTTATAAAGTGGTGGGGTGACGTACCAAAGCGAGGCATGGATGAGCGGTATCGGCGTTGAACTTCGTGGAGATTCAATCTCCACGAAGCCGGTTGTCAGTTCGGTTCGCAACAGGTGCAACCGTGACTATACCAAAGCGTGTGATTCGCACACGCTTCGAGTTAGACGAACTGTCGTTCGAGGACGAATACATCATCCTCGATCTTGACGACAAGTTCGATGTTATCTTGGGCGTCCCTTCGATGTCCAAGCATCAACCAACGATCGACTGGGTTAACCTGTCGATCGACTGCGGCGGTCCCACAGGATCTGATTACCCTGTGAGTAATCCGGCTGTATCTAATGATACAACCGCAGAGTCAGACAGTCAGGTGGGTAGCGATGGCACCACCAGGTCTGATCCGACTAGATCAGCGGATGGTACACCCGCTGACCAAAGTCCAGAGGGACGCGAACACGCGACGAACGAGTCGTTGCGTGTCAGTAATGTGCGCGACACGGGTGCAAAGCACTCCCGTGTTGAAGTTGCTACTACGACCGATGACGGTCGTGGTAAAGAGAATGCACACGCGGTGGGAAACACCCACCGTAAAAAGAATGAAACCGTCACGGAAGCAAATGACTTCCGTGTCGAAAATAAAGAACTCACGACTGAGAGCAGTCGTGAGTGCATGAGCACCATGGTAGACAGTGGTCACCATGAGGAGAAGGCCTTGTGCACGAGTGATGATCATCGTGCAACAGATCAGACGAGTGCGTCTGATCTCGCAGCTGTGTCCGTCGAGACGATCAACGTCTTGACGCAGACAGAGACTGGATTAGCTACCCAGTCTCTCACACTTGACAACCCTCCGAACTTAAGTTCAGAGGTGATGCCCCTTCCAGCCTTGAGCTGGAAGAAGTTCGTAAAGAACTTGCGCAATGATCAGATCGAACAGATCTGCTTCATTGTCGCATCTGATGAGGTTGTGGATATTCGTGAGCGAATATCCACTTTGCAATTAGAAGGCATCGGGAACGAACTCATTCCCAATGATCAAACCAAAGTTCAGCGCTTTGAAGCGCAGAGCTGGGAGTCGCTTAAGGCGACTTCTCCGTACTACGAAGTACTTTGGGAATACGCTGACGTGTTCCCAGAAGAAGTACTATGCGAGCTCCCTAAGGATAAGGGAACTAGGCACGAAATTGATCTCGTGCCTGGCACGAAGTACTGTGTCACGCGGCAATGGCTATTGCCACATGACCAAGTCAAAGCAATCGACGAGTTCTTTGAAACACGTCGCAAGGCGGGGCATGTGTGGGAGTCTACCTCACCGCACTCCAGCCCCACCTTCTGTGTTAAGAAATCCACTGGTGGGTGGAGGATCGTTCATGCTTTCAATAAGCTGAAAGCAGCCACGGTACCGGCGCAGACGCCGATACCGAAAAAGGATGTCATCGTCGATGACATGAGCGGGAGCACCGTTTTCAGTGCTCTCGATTCGAGGGATTGTTTCTACCAAATCCTCATGCGTGAGAAGGATATCCCTCTCACGGCTGTGAGCACTCCAAGCGGTATGCTTTGGAAGTGGCTTGTTATGCCGCAGGGGCTTCGAAATGACCTGCCACCTTCAACAGATGCGTCACACATCTATTGCGCCCGGTGCGAGAATTTGCACCTAGCTATTTTGGCGACGTGTTCATCCATAGCAAGGCTGAACATGGCAAGACTGATGTAGACGTTCATAAAGAACATCTACGTCAGGTGTTAGAGCTTGTGCGCAAGCACAAGCTCTATGCAAATTTAAAGAAGTGCACCTTTGGTGCACCTGAGATACCCGTTCTTGGCTGCTTTGTAGGCAAGAATGGAGTGCGCTCGGATCCAGAAAAGATCAGGGTGATCGTTGAATGGCCTACGCCAAACAACGTTAAGGAACTTCGAAAGTTCCTTGGACTGGCGACTTATTTGCACAAATATTCGTGTAATTATGCCGGTCTGATCCGTCTTCTTTCCCAATTATTAAAGAAAGATGTCGAATGGCACTGGGATACCCAGTATCAAGATGCATTTGATGCAGTCAAGCGTAGCTTGACTGAAGCTCCCGTCTTGGCAATAGCCGATAACGAGCGACCGTTTCACGTCGTTTGCGACGCGAGCGATTTCGCCATCGGCTGCGCCTTGATGCAGCGCGATCACGATGATCGTGATCGCGTGATATTTTATCAATCGCGTCAGTTGCGCCCAGCCGAGCGCAACTATCCAGTGCATGACAAGGAACTCCTTGCCATGAAATATGCACTGGCAAAGTTTCGGATCTATCTCTTAGGAGATAGACCGTTTGTGGTTTACACGGACCATGCGTCGTTACGCACGGCCGTGAATTCACCACACATCTCTCAAAGAATGGCACGTTGGCTGTCATTCTTTGCCGAATACAACTTCACGGTTGAATACAAACCGGGAAAGTTGAACGTGATAGCGGATGCGCTATCACGACGCTCCGATTACGAGACGAAACCGTCCGTAATCGAGACAACCAGTGCAAACGCAATACGTTGCACTGCTCTGTCGTCGTCACTCGTACGACAGGTACGTCGAGCGTACGAAACAGACGAGGAAGCTCGTCTGATTGATTACCTTAGTAATCAATCCGATCGGAAGCACGAGGAACTTCCAGAGTTCATTCGCGCTTGTGTGCATCGTAATCGATTCCACGATGGTCTGTTACTTTATAGCACAGACCAAGACGATGTTAATGGCATCGTCGTGCCAAACGACGATGATCTCAAACATCAAATTTTGTTTGAGTACCATGATGCACCGATTTCGGGGCATCAAGGACGAGAGAAGACGTATGCTTCTCTCGCACGCGATTTCTATTGGCGTAACCAGTATACATGGGTACGCAAGTACGTACGCGCTTGCGAGATATGCCAGCGCGTCAAGCCTGCGCACTCTGCGCAGGCTCCCCTCCAATCTCTGCCGGTTCCGACAGAGTGTTGGAAGTCCATTTCCATGGACTTTATCTTTGGTCTTCCGGCTGATCACAGTCGGAAAACAGGCATAGTGGTCTTTGTAGACCGCTTCAGCAAGATGGTTCATCTTGCTGCAGTGTCAGCGAATGTCACCGCTGCGCAAACGGCGCGGATATTCGTTGACACGGTATTCCGCTTACACGGAATGCCGGAAAACATAGTCTCGGATCGTGATCCGAGATTCACAGGACGTTTCTGGCAAGAAACGTTCTCGTTATTGGGCACGCAGTTGAAGATGTCAACTGCGGACCATCCGGAAACGGATGGGCAAACTGAACGCGTTAACCGCGTTCTCGGAGACATGCTGCGTTCATACGCGCATGCCTTCGAGCAGTGGAGTGACTATTTGCCACTCACTGAGTTTGCAATAAATAACTCGGTGCATGCTTCTACTAAGCATACACCGTTCTACGTGAATGCCTTAAGGCATCCACGAACCCCAGCTTTACTTGGCGGTACGCCAAATCTAAGTGGGGGAGGGACCCGCTCAAATTTTGAGCGAGTCGATGCGCAAGTTGCAGCCGCAACTTGCGAAGAGACTGTCGAGGCTTCTACTATTAACACAGAAGAAACTCAAGCAGCTTCAGACACTGAGGCTGCTTATGCGGAATATGTGTCTGCAGCAATGGTTGCAGACAATGAAAACAACCCATCCACTGCCAACAAAGCAGTAGATGAATTCGTATTACAACGTCAAGCTGTAATACGCTATGTGAAAGACGCGCTTGCTTCCGCTTTTGACAAGCAAAAGCAAAATGCAGATAATCCTGGAAGGAAGGTTTTAAATTCCTTTCAAAAAGATGAATTAGTTAGGTTATCTACAACTAATTTGCCTACACATGCAACTAGCATCTTCCCTACGCGGAAGTTGATCCCTAAAATCATTGGACCTTTCAAGGTCCAAAGCGTTAAGGGGAATACCTATACTTTAGACATTCCCGCGGCCATGCGCCTTCACTCAACGTTTTACGTGGAAGGCTCAAGCCGTACCGATCGTCTACGTCTTCGGACGAGACGCATCGCCACGACAAATGCTGTGCTTCTTCAAGTCTCCCAAGAGAGACTTGTAATCGGTCTCCAACCGATTGTGGGAAGTCTGGAGACTTTCCATCTCCTACTTTAGTCGATCAATCTCGACTAGCAGAAGATCATTATTCTGCTGCATTGCGAGATGATCGCTCAAAATGTCGTGAATCTCGTCGCGATGAGAACGATACGTCCTCATCGAGTGCGACATGTCTGCGCTCAGGGCGTTACAGTACCTCTCGAGCTTGCGGAGCTGGTAACCATGCTCGGCAACAACAACGCCGAGGGAATTACCAACCCCCGCGTCCCTGATTGATAATCAGGGGAACAAGCGTTATATTCTCGAGCGCTTGCTATCGAAGCGCTCGGTTCCCTATAAGAAGGGGCAGCGTACTGAGTACCTGGTACGCCGATTGAGATGCTAAGGGCGGGTGCCCCTGACCTCCTGCAGGAGTTTGAGAAGAAACTTCTCCTCAAACTCGTAAGAACCATCAACACTAGGAGTTGATGCTGGTGGTACATCAACATTAGGTGTTGATGGGTGCAAGTATCAGCACTAGGTGCTAATACATTAAGGGCATCAATTAGGGCCTTAACCGTAGTGGGTACTGAGTAACCTCGGTATCCTCGCAGCTCCTTTTCAGTAAGACGAGGAGCTCCCTTGGGACAACACGGACACTTCATGTTGGAAGGAACTCTGCTAAAGAAACCCTCTCTAATGCAAGTAAAATGGATAGACTCCATTTTACCTGAGCGTGAGTGCTTTAAGAAGCGCTCGCGGATTATGTGAATTTTCTTCACGTAATCGTCGGGACCTTTGTTGTAATTCTCAACAAAGGCATTCCAACTCTGCGTAGGGGCGTCTTTATCGTCCATATTCTTTCGCGACCCTTTCCGGTTCGTGTAATAACGAGCCTGAAAGAAAACGTCGATGAAGTACCGACGTCTATCGTCGGTACTGCGATCAAAATGGTGATTGCGAAGGTCTTCGAAATCATCAAGCGCGTTGATGTCAAATAACGGATACTGATAATCGCGCTTGGTGTGCCCACCACTTCCGGGCGCAAGCGTTCATGCTGGGGTCCAAAACCCCAATTTGTACGGAACATGGCGTTTCGTACAACATGGTGATTCAGAAGCAGCGTAAGCCGCTTCCGCGCGTTGTTTATTGGCAGGTGGAGCGCCACCTGCCACCTCAAAGTCGTCTTCGCTACGACAAGGCGAATGACGAGGACCAGGAGGAGCGCTACGCTCTTCATACCACCGTATGATGGAGTTGTCGCTGTCGTAATCGACGGCGTCAGACTCCACTTCGCCATCGCTTAACGGCGAAGCAATTCTAGCGGGTTTAAGCACGCTAGAATCGTTGACAGGGACGGTGTCGTCCTCGCCCTCTTCTTCGAAGTCAGATGACTCTCCGAAGACAGAATTGGGCTTCTTAGCCGCCCGCCTTGTGGCAGGTGGAGACATGGAAGATGTTGCATTCGTGACATCTTCCCGCCCTCTCTTAGACACTGCTTCCGCAACGTCTACTACGAGAGACAATGGGTCTCTCGGCTTTGTCTTTCTCTTCGACGCTACATTTGTAGCGTCGGCATTCGATGACACCTCTGCACGTGATGCAGAGGTGGGAAGCTGCTTTAGCAGTATCGGCAGCGCCCTTAATTAAGAGAGCCACCGCGTTTGCCGACCATTTGTTTTTTTTTGGTCGTTTGAGATTAATAACAAAATAACGTTATGACCAACAAGTGCCACCATTAGATTGGCCAATATTACTTTATATTATTGGCCAACCAGCTTGCGTGGGGGGTGATGTAATGGGGTGCCATTACATAAGCGATATTTAAGTAGAAATATCACAGTTCAATTTCAGACTTAATGTCTGAAATGTGAATATTGGATTATAAGTTGTTATAATCCACCTTGAGAACAGATTCTGATATAATTATCGAATCTAACAAGTAATCTAATGATAAAGATATCTTTCAGACCAGCTTTATACTACATGTTTGTATGATTAGTTTAGATTTAATTATAGTTATTAACTCTAAACCACTCATAATATATTTACTCCTAAACTTACCTTCTTCTAGACACGTGGCCTTAGGTTTATATATATTTAATGGGGAAATCGCTAATCGGTACCCTAATTTAGCCATCAATTACTAATCAGTACCCTGTTCACATATTGATTGCTAATTGGTACCCAGATCCGCTCTTTATGCCATCATCCTTGCTAATCGGTACCCGTAAGAAGGAAATGAACTATTTCACGAACCTACTTGCTGTCGCCGCTCGCGTATTCTACATTAAACACGAAAAGTTCTTTGTTGCGCAACATGTCGGAATTTCTAGAC
>MIQA02001842.1:0-11728 GCA_001887855.2 Sclerospora graminicola | reverse complement strand
GACTTAGTCCGGCTTAACCAAGCCCTGGCCTGATCGTCATCCATATCTTTGCCGTTGAAATCTTTCAATTCCGAGATCGCAGACATTCGCACTCGGGTGATCGTTCCGGATTCACTGTCAAATGCCTGTGCGGAGGCCATATTCGCCCTACGAGGCATCTCAATGTCCAGATCATCTGGATCGAAATGCTGACTGATCTCGCCTTCTGACTCCATGTCCACATCACTCCGTGGGGGTGATCGGTGAAATCGGTCTTGGTGATCGGCCTGGCATATCGAACGAACAATTCCGGCTGATCGGACTGATTCCATCTCCACATCCACGGGTCTCTTGACCGATTTCTCAGCGGACTGATTCATGTTCGATGCTGATCGCCATGGTTGTCCTTGTCCAGGTGTGTACTGAGGCAATCCATATTGTTCACCCGCAAATCGGTTCATCATTGTCGCGAACATGGCTTTTAATTGCTCTGGGACCTCCGGCATGTTGGTATGACCAGTGTTGGAGGTCGGATTGGCCTGTGGCACTTCCTGAGCATCTTCGAAACTATCGTCCGATCCGACTCTACCAGGTTCAGGCTTTCTCTTCCTGTTCTGCGACTCGATCTTGGGGTCGATCTGCTGGATCCCTTTCGGGCCCAACGTCATACGTGTGATCCCAACCGAGGAGTCGGTGGACGCCGCTCCAGATTGTGATGACGATTGATATATCGACTCAATATCCATAGGGTACTCAACCAACTGTGATCGGTGCGAAGGTTCCGCGATCGGCGACTTAACCACTGGGTTCGCCCCTAGTAACGAGGCAAGATGATCATACAGGGTGGTCATAGCTTCTCGGATCGTCTCTTGATCCAGATCGAATAACATATTTGCGTCGAAGGCGCCAGTAGTGAAGCCAACCTCGTCGATCTGCGCCAAGAGGTTCCTGATCAGATCAAGTTGACTGCCTGTGATCACCGGCCGGGTCGCTCGACCTTCAAGCTTCCCGATGATCTTAGGCCTAATGATCGTCATCACTTGGTTGGTAACCAGGAACTTGTGAAACTCTCTAAGATAAAACAGTCGTTCCACATCTTGGACAGTGGTCTTCTCGGCTGGCTCGACCTTCTCTTCGTCTTCCTCGAAGTTCTTCGGTTTAGGTTTCACATATTTTTTAGGTGGATCGCAATGATCCGCCCCCATGTTTTTTCTGTCTTTTTCCATTTTCTTCTTATGCATAGGATCAAGGTTAATACCTCGATCTTTTCCTGGGTTATAGTCAACTTTACTATAACCCAGATCGGCCCCGATCGGGTCCATGTGGGGGTTTATTTCATCTTTAATCTCGACCTGGCACTCCACCAAACCAGGTCGATCATCGATTCCTTTAGAAATGGACAGCATCGGAGGCGATACGCCTTCCTCCAATACACCCGAAAAAGTTTCCTCCACTTTGATTTTCACATCTTTTTCATCATCAAAGGAATCACGGTGATATCCTGAGTCACCAAGTGATCCGGGCACGCGCACCATTGTGGTGGAGCCGATTTCCAAATCCATGACAGAAGTCTTGGGTGGAATCCGGATACCCACTGGCCCGGACGACCAACTATCGGAGGGGGTACTCCGTTGATCCTGATCAGCATCGGAATCAGATGAATCACCACTGTGGTGACTGATCTGATCCTCCCGGTCATCTGGCCGGTCTTCATGCTCGTCAGGATCTATGTTCAACTTCATCTCACCTTGTGTACCCGTTGATCGGGGGTGATTACACTCACTTAGGTGGACTCGGTGACGAAAACGATGATCTTGATCAGGTCGGAGGGGATGACCTTCTCGAGACGGGGGGTGTCCTCGGGTGGAAATCTTCACCGGAGAACGGGTTGGGGTCGACACTTATTCAGTATCTAGACACTGATCAGGAAAGTTCGTCTGATCAGGCCAGCCAATGAGAGAGAGATATAACGAAACCAAGAAAACGCGATCAATCCACGATCTTCCACAGTAATCCACAAACGTTATCTCCACAAAACCTTTACCAATATTATTAACGTGTTCCGAACACGTGCGCGTTGCGGGTGAGGTTCGATCACCTAAAACAAACCCGTCGGGGGCCTTCCGGTAAGCCAAAATGCGTCTAAGCGTCTTAACCGGGAATCAGTTGAGCAAGAGGGGGCTAATCAACCCTATGCTCTCAATGACCGCACACGTGGCGGAGCGACTCTTTGCTTTAGGGGGAAAATCTAAACCTGTTATTATATATGCAAAGTCCTATACATGTGTACCATACATCAACTCATGCCTGACCTTTACTTCGAACCTATTTACTTCGTTGCACGGTTGCGTAACACCCTCTTGCCCAACCTGGCTGCACCTTCAAGCTGATCTGTACCATTTCTGCCCTGATCACGACCCGACTCTTCAAAAGATCTTGAACCCATCCCGATCTTCAACAAACGACCTTGAAACCACTTGAGACCTGCTCTTCAGCACTTGTCCACTTCATATATAGTCCGACCAAACCGAGAACTTACTTGCCCTTGCATCTGAACGCTGATCAGAGGCTGATCATCCCTGATCACGATCGGCATAGTGATCAAACGAGTGATCAGGTGGTGATCAGGCTGATCAGCCCTTGATCACCTCGGGAACGTTCCGGGTCATCATCATCACGACTCAATTCATCTTCTAAGCCATACTTCCGACCTTTATACCCCGTCAGGACAACCGTATAACACCGATCTCGGCTGATCAGGCCTGATCAGGCCTTGCCACGTCATCTTCGGACCAACCAAAGGTTCTCATCACTCACATAACCTGTCACTCCACATGCCCGACTTCATTCCACATCTAATCTTCATTGCCCTGGCATGGTAGGCTGATCAGGCCGTAACTTTGTGTCATGATCAACTTCAACCACTATACCATTCAGAGATCGGCTGGTCACCTGCCCTTGACACGTCATGTCAACAGTCACTCTTTTCTTATTACATCCACGGGAACTCCACTTAGTAACTGTAGTAACGATCGTGATCGTGATCTCCATCATTCCGTCAGTGTCTGGGACTGGGCTTAACGACAATACTTGGCTGATTTCTCCACGTCGTGAATATCCGTTGTCCGCCACCTTTTCCTCTTAACCGTGATCAACCTTTTCCCACCCATCAACCGTCATATGTTGATGGGTGTTCTATCGTCACCAATCAACGGCCATGTGTGGTCCACTTCAGTCCCAATATTTTCCGATCGCTTTACCACAAATTCAGCATGCGTTCAGCAGCAACGCATGCTGGAGTTAGTCGAAAAGCTCAAGTGCCTTTCAACTTTAACATGCCGCCAGTGCAGCATGCTAATAATAACAATTTCCCGTCGAGACGAAGTTCACACTTCGTCCCGAGACACCAAAACCCGCGCCAGGGCACGGGCGGAGGAGGTCCAGAACCGATGGACCTATCGGTTGCAGTTGCCTCGACACCGAGGCAACCGAAGAACAAGAAGTTCCTTCGCTGCAACAGATGCGCGAAGATTGGCCATCACGCCCATGAATGCATGGCACCGCGACCGGCGCCACGCAGTCAGCGGACTGGACAGTCCGCTGGTAAGCGCCATCAACAGGGACAAGCCCTCTGTTGCTGAAAAAAACTCCAACAACCAGTAGCGGCGGGGTGCCCTGCTGGACGGGTTATCTCACATGCCGACATCGGGCATGTGAGGACAATAGCCCCAGGCGGGACTATGTCCTGCCAGCATGTGCGGGGTGAAGAGAAACCTCTCATCACCCTGAAGGTTAAGCCGCATGGAAACGATGTCCCCATGCGTGCTCTGTTTGACACAGGAGCGTCAAACAATTTCGTTAGAACTGAGGTTCTAACGTCGTTGAACTTCGTGGAGATTGAATCTCCACGAAGCCGGTTGTCAGTTCGGTTCGCAACAGGTGCAACAGTGACTATACCAAAGCGTGTGATTCGCACACGCTTCGAGTTAGACGAACTGTCGTTCGAGGACGAATACATCATCCTCGATCTTGACGACAAGTTCGATGTTATCTTGGGCGTCCCTTCGATGTCCAAGCATCAACCAACGATCGACTGGGTTAACCTGTCGATCGACTGCGGCGGTCCCACAGGATCTGATTACCCTGTGAGTAATCCGGCTGTATCTAATGATACAACCGCAGAGTCAGACAGTCTGGTGGGTAGCAATGGCACCACCAGGTCTGATCCGACTAGATCAGCGGATGGTACAGCTGCTGACCAAAGCCCACAGAGCCGCGAACACGCGACGAACGAGTCGTTGCATGTCAGTAATGTGCGCGACACGGGTGCAAAGCACTCCCGTGTTGAAGTTGCTCCTACGACCGATGACGGTCGTGGTAAAGAGAATGCACACGCGGTGGGAAACACCCACCGTAAAAAGAACGAAACCGTCACGGAAGCAAATGACTTCCGTGTCGAAAATAAAGAACTCACGGCTGAGAGCAGTCGTGAGTGTATGAGCACCATGGTAGACAGTGATCACCATGAGGAAAAGGCCTTGTGCACGAGTGATGCTCACCGTACAACAGATCAGACGAGTGCATCTGATCTCACAGCTGTGTCCGTCATGACGATCAACGTCTTGATGCAGACAGAGACTGGATTAGGTACCCAGTCTCTCACACTCGACAACCCTCCGAACTTAAGTTCAGAGGTGATGGCCCTTCCAGCCTTGATCTGGAAGAAGTTCGTAAATAAGTTGCGGAATGATCAGGTCGAACAGATCTGCGTCATTGTCGCATCTGATGAGGTTGTGGATATTCGTGAGCGAATATCCACTTTACAATTAGAAGGCATCGGGAACGAACTCGTTCCCAATGAAAAGAACGTTGGGAACAAACTCGTTCCCAATGATCAAACCAAAGTTCAGCGCTTTGAAGCGCAGAGCCGGGAGTCGCTTAAGGCGACTTCTCCGTATTACGAAAAACTTTGGGAATACGCTGACGTATTCCGAGAAGAAGTACCTTGCGAGCTCCCTAAGGATAAGGGACCTAGGCACGAAATTGATCTCGTGCCTGGCACGAAGTCCTGTGTCACGCGGCAATGGCTATTGCCACATGACCAAGTTAAAGCAATCGACGAGTTCTTTGAAACACGTCGCAAGGCGGGGCATGTGCGGGAGTCTACCTCACCGCACTCCAGCCCCACCTTCTGCGTTAAGAAATCCACTGGTGGGTGGAGGATCGTTCATGCTTTCAATAAGCTGAACGCAGCCACGGTACCGGCGCAGACGCCGATACCGAGAAAGGATGTCATCATCGATGGCATGAGCGGGAGCACCGTTTTCAGTGCTCTCGACTTGAGGGATGGTTTCTACCAAATCCTCATGCGTGAGAAGGATATCCCTCTCACGGCTGTAAGCACTCCAAGCGGTATGCTTTGGGAGTGGCTTGTTATGCCACAGGGGCTTCGAAATGCCCCTGCCACCTTCAACAGATGCGTCACGCATCTATTGCGCCCGGTGCGAGAATTCGCACCGAGCTACTTTGACGACGTGTTCATCCATAGTAAGGCTGAACATGGTAAGACTGATGTAGATGTTCATAAAGAACATCTACGTCAGGTGTTAGAGCTTGTGCGCAAGCACAAGCTCTATGCAAATTTAAAGAAGTGCACCTTTGGTGCACCTGAGATACCCGTTCTTGGCTGCTTTGTAGGCAAGAATGGAGTGCGCCCCGATCCAGAAAAGATCAGGGTGATCGTTGAATGGCCTCCGCCAAACAACGTTAAGGAACTTCGAAAGTTCCTTGGACTGGCGACATATTTGCACAAATATTCGTGTAATTATGCCGGTCTAATCCGACCTCTTTCCCAATTATTAAAGAAAGATGTCGAATGGCACTGGGATACCCAGTGCCAAGATGCATTTGATGCAGTCAAGCGTAGCTTGACTGAAGCTCCCGTCTTGGCAATAGCCGATAACGAGCGACCGTTTCACGTCGTTTGTGACGCGAGCGATTTCGCCATCGGCTGCGCCTTGATGCAGCCCAGCCGAGCGCAACTATACAGTGCATGACAAGGAGCTCTTTGCCATGAAATATGCACTGGTAGTTTCGGATCTATCTCTTAGGAGATAGACCGTTTGTGGTTTACACGGGTCATGCGTCGTTACGCACGGCCGTGAATTCACCACACATCTCCCAAAGAATGGCACGTTGGCTGTCATTCTTTGCTGAAAACAACTTCACGGTTGAATACAAACCGGGAAAGTTGAACGTGATAGCGGATGCGCTATCACGACGCTCCGATTACGAGACGAAACCGTCCGTAATCGAGACAACCAGTGCAAACGCAATACGTTGCACTGCTCTGTCGTCGACACTTGTACGACAGGTACGGCAAGCGTACGAAACAGACGAGGAAACTCGTCTGCTGATTGGTTACCTCAGTACTCAATCTGATCGGAAGCGCGAGGAACTTCCAGAGTTCATTCGCGCTTGTGTGCATCGTAATCGATTCCACGATGGTCTGTTGCTTTATAGCACAGACCAAGACGATGATAATCGCATCGTCGTGCCAAACGACGATGATCTCAAACATCAAATTTTGTTTGAGTACCATGACGCACCGATTTCGGGGCATCAAGGTCGAGAGAAGACGTATGCTTCTCTCGCACGCGATTTCTACTGGCGTAACCAGTATAAATGGGTACGCAAGTACGTACGCGCTTGCGAGATATGCCAGCGCGTCAAGCCTGCGCACTCTGCGCAGGCTCCCCTCCAATCTCTGCCGGTTCCGACAGAGTGTTGGAAGTCCATTTCCATGGACTTTATCTTTGGTCTTCCGGCTGATCACAGCCGGAAAACAGGCATAGTGGTCTTTGTAGACCGCTTCAGCAAGATGGTTCATCTTGCTGCAGTGTCAGCGAATGTCACCGCTGCGCAAACGGCGCGGATATTCGTTGACACGGTATTCCGTTTACACGGAATACCGGAAAACATAATCTCGGATCGTGATCCGAGATTCACAGGACGTTTCTGGCAAGAAACGTTCTCATTATTGGGCACGCAGTTGAAGATGTCAACTGCGGACCATCCGGAAACGGATGGGCAAACTGAACGCGTTAACCGCGTTCTCGGAGACATGCTGCGTTCATACGCGCATGCCTTCGAGCAGTGGAGTGACTATTTGCCACTCACCGAGTTTGCAATAAACAACTCGGTGCATGCTTCTACAAAGCATACACCGTTCTACGTGAATGCCTTAAGGCATCCACGAACCCCAGCTTTACTTGGCGGTACGCCAAATCTAAGTGGGGGAGGGACCCGCTCAAATTTTGAGCGAGTCGATGCGCAAGTTGCAGCCGCAACTTGCGAAGAGACTGACGAGTCTTCTACTGTTAACACAGTAGAAACTCAAGCAGCTTCAGATACTGAAGCTGCTTATGCGGAATATGTGTCTGCAGCAATGGCTGCAGACAATGAAAACAACCCATCTACTGCCAATAAAGCAGTAGATGAATTCGTATTACAGCGCCAAGCTGTAATACGCTATGTAAAAGATGCACTTGCTTCCGCTTTTGACAAGCAGAAGCAAAATGCAGATAAAAATGGAAGGAAAAACACAAATGCCTTTCAAAAAGGTGAATTAGTTATGTTATCTACAACTAATTTGCCTACACATGCAATTAGCAACTTCCCTACACGGAAGTTGCTCCCTAAGTTCATTGGACCTTTCAAGGTCCAAAGTGTTAAGGGGAATGCCTATACTTTAGACATTCCCGCGGCCATGCGCCTTCACCCAACGTTTTACGTTGGGAGGCTCAAGCCGTACCGATCGTCTACGTCTTCGGACGAGACGCATCGCCACGGCGAATGCCGTGCTTCTTCAAGTCTCCCAAGAGAGACTTGTAATCGGTCTCCAACCGATTGTGGGAAGTCTGGAGAGTTTCCATCTCCGACTTTAGTCGATCAATCTCGACTAGCAGAAGATCATTCTTCTGCTGCATTGCGAGATGAGCGCTCAAAATGTCGTGAATCTCGTCGCGATAAGTACGATACGTCCTCATCGAGTGCGACATGTCTGCGCTCAGAGCGTTACAGTGCCTCTCGAGCATGCGGAGCTGGTAACCATGCTCGGCAACAACAACGCCGAGGGAATTACCAACCCCCGCGTCCCTGATTGATAATCAGGGGAACAAGCGTTATATTCTCGAGCGCTTGCTATCGAAGCGCTCGGTTCCCTATAAGAAGGGCAGCGTACCGAGTACCTGGTACGCTGGTTGGGATATTCCCAAGAGTTTGACGCTTGGGGACCGATTGAGGTGTTAAGGGCGGATGCCCCTGACCTCCTGCAGGAGTTTGATAAGAACACTTCTCCTCAAACTCGTAAGAACCATCAACACTAGGAGTTGATGCTGGTGGTACATCAACATTAGGTGTTGATGGGTGCAAGTATCAGCTCTAGCTGCTAATACATTAAGGGCATCAATTAGGGCCTTAACCGTAGTGGAAACCGAGTAACCTCGGTACCCTCGTAGCTCCTTTTCAGTAAGACGAGGAGCTCCCTTGGGACAACACGGACACTTCATGTTGGAAGGAACTCCGCAAGAGAATCCCTCTCTAATGCAAGTAAAATGGATAAACTCCATTTTACCTGAGAGTGAGTGCTTTAAGAAGCGCTCGCGGATTATGTGCATTTTCTTCACGTAATCGTCGGGACTTTTGTTGTAATTCTCAACAAAGGCATTCCAACTCTGCGTAGGGGCGTCTTTATCGTCCCTATTCTTTCGCGACCCTTTCCGGTTCGTGTAATAACGAGCCTGAAAGAAAACGTCGATGAAGTACCGACGTCTATCGTCGGTACTGCGATCAAAATGATGATTGCGAAGGTCTTCGCAATCATCAAGCGCGTTGATGTCAAATAACGGATATTGACAATCGCGCTTGGTGTGCCCACCACTTCCGGGCGCAAGTGTCCATGCTGGGGTCCAAAACCCCACTTTGTACGGAACATGGCGTTCCGAACAACATGGTGATTCAGAAGCAGCGTAAGCCGCTTCTGCGCGTTGTTTCTTGGCAGGTGGAGCACCACCTTCCACCTCAAAGTCGTCTTCGCTACGACCAGGCGAATGACGAGGACCAGGAGGAGCTTTACGCTCCTTATACCACCGTTTGACGGAGTTGTCGCTGTCGTAATCGACGGCGTCAGACTCCACTTCGCCATCACTTAACGGATAAGCAATTCTAGCGGGCTTAAGCTCGCTAGAATCGTTGGCAGGGACGGTATCGTCCTCGCCCTCTTCCTCGGAGTCAGATGACTCTCCGAAGAGGTCATTAAACTTCTTCTGGCACACCCGCCTTGCGGCAGGTGGAGGCACGGAAGATGTTGCATTCGCGACATCTTCCCGCCCTCTCTTAGACACTGCTTCCGCAGCGTCTACTACGAGAGACAATGGGTCTCTCGGCTTTGCCTTTTTCTTCGACGCTACATTAGTAGCGTCGGCATTCGGTGACACCTCTGCACGTGATGCAGAGGTGGGAGCTGCTTTAGCAGTATCGGCTGCGCCCTTAAGAGCGCCGCCGCGTTTGCCGACCATTTGTTCTCTTTTGGTCGTTTGAGGTTAATAACAAAATATCGTTATGACCAACAAGTGCCACCATTCGATTGGCCAATATTACTTTATATTATTGGCCAACCAGCTTGAGTGGGGGGTGATGTAATGGGGTGCCATTACATAAGTGATATTTAAGTAGAAATATCACAGTTCAATTTCAGACTTAATGTCTGAAATGTGAATATTGGATTATAAGTTGTTATAATCCACCTTGAGAACAGATTCTGATATAATTATCGAATCTAACAAGTAATCTAATGATAAAGATATCTTTCAGACCAGCTTTATACTACATGTTTGTATGATTAGTTTAGATTTAATTATAGTTATTAACTCTAAACCACTCATAATATATTTACTCCTAAACTTACCTTCTTCTAGACACGTGGCCTTAGGTTTATATATATTTAATGGGGAAATCGCTAATCGGTACCCTAATTTAGCCATCAATTACTAATCAGTACCCTGTTCACATATTGATTGCTAATTGGTACCCAGATCCGCTCTTTATGCCATCATCCTTGCTAATCGGTACCCGTAAGAAGGAAATGAACTATTTCACGAACCTACTTGCTGTCGCCGCTCGCGTATTCTACATTAAACACGACAAGTTCTTTGTTGCGCAACATGTCGGAATTTCTAGACAAACAGCATTGAAACGATTGATTATCTTCTTTTCCACCGTGCTCGACACATCAAAACAAAATCGAACTTATACATAACTGCTGCACCGTATTTTTTTCATTCCTAGCAACAAAATTTTTTTAGCTGCTGTTGACTCCATTCTTAAAGCGACTCGGTTTCACTATCCACACATTGCACGTATCTTCAAACTTTTGATGGATTCGTTGCGCCACAGATTCGTAAAAGATAGTTACAATAGCCAGCAAAGTTCTAATCATCCTTTTACAAAGCAGCAGTTAGTACAATGTAACGTTAGAGTTGCACATAGCCCCATTGGGATCTTGGATATCCCGAAGGAAAAAAAAATATGTCGTAAGGTCCTGGAACGCATTTGGGCACCAAAAATATACAGCTCATTTAACGACTTCAGTAACTGAAATGCTTTTTTCAATAATGTTCTTATAAGGCTGCACAGGCAAAAGAGTGAGCGTAAAATGAACTTATTCGCCTTCACGAATACTCTTTTGCGTCATTTAGTTAATATTTGCTCTTCGCTATTTTTAAAGGTTACCGATTAGCAAGGCTGATGGCAAAAAGAGTGGGTCTGGGTACCGCTTAGCAATAATTATGTGAACAGGGTACTGATTAGTAATTGATGTCAAATTTAGGGTACCGATTAGCGATTTCACCATATTTATTATATATATATAGAATTAAGTGATTAATTAATAAATTAATTCGTCTATTCTAAACTTTATCTTAGGTAAACTAAGGAGGGCCAAATTTACATTTGGTCTTAATTAATTGCACGCTTCCTCACTGCAATTCTTACAGTGTAAGCCGTGTAACAGCTAGCCTGTTACACCTGGTAGCACTTTATGGTCCGTCTAAACGGCCACTGTTGACGCGTTCCGCTAGTTAACTTGCGGAACGAAAGTTTAAGAGCCGCTGGCTGTCATGGCAACAGCCAGCGATCGTGAGCGTGAGTGTCAGCTCAAGCAAGATATAGTTATGGAAAACTTCACTAACTGGTCACAGCGTGTTGCAACCACTGTGATAGAGATGATCCGGACAATAGGGCCCGAAGTCATCACCCTCCTCCGTGGTAAAACCCCGGAGGATGTCTTAGAGACAGTTACCCGTTTCAAGAGGATGTATGTTGATCCTCAAGTGCGCAACGCAATATTGCGTTCGCAAACATCAACAGCAACAGCGCCCGCACCTAGTGCGTGCGTTGAAGTGGTAAAGGCGCGGATTCCGCTCTTTACTGGCGAAGGGGGTGAACCTATTTGTAGGTGGTTCGCAGAGGTGGAAAATGCCCTCTCTGCGCAAAAGATTGTGGACCCGCGTTCACAAGCTTATTTCGCCACCACATGCCTAGGCGGCCGCGCCAGGGCATGGGCGATGAGCCGCAGATCCACTGATGGATCTGCGTTCCTGACGTATCAGGATTTAAGAGCTGAGCTAAAGCTCAACTTCGAAGCTCCAGAAATGGAGCTTAGCTGCCGTGAAGAGTTCATGGAACTCAA
>MIQA02001841.1:0-13201 GCA_001887855.2 Sclerospora graminicola | reverse complement strand
TATGTTTCTTGTCTGGTCTGCGCAAAATTGATCGAAATAGTGGACCTCCTCGTGAATAGTGGCCCCGCCCATAAACTGATGTCGGAAATAGCCGGATTTCAGAGTTGGGACGAGCTCCATCAATTTTTCTCGCAAGAGGTTGCCAAGTTTATTGTGCCAAGCACATCAGATATCATGAGCTCGTGAATCAAGCAAATAGGGACAATTTCGATAGTTTGTGGAATACACGACGCGTGTTGCTCAAGGTGTTGCACATGATAGAAGTGGGGCTGCGCATTGGCAAAGCGACTGGCACGCTGCAACAAAAAGGAGATGACGCGGCGATCGCTCCATGGCATGATAGCATCCTTTACATCTATGAAGCTGCCGGGACGTCTGCCGTAAAAAGTCGCGCGTGGGTTGCGGATATGAAGGAAGCAAGCCAAGATTTAGAAACGAAATCCAAGGTAAAACACCGGCTGTAATTGCTTAAACTCGTCTGCAGGTAGCTCACATGTAATGCAACTGATAGGTATCGACAAAGTTGCTCAAGATGGACATTTTCTTCATGCAAGTTCCTTCTACCGTGCAAACATGGCTGAAAAAGGTACGTTGGTTCGTTAGTGGCGTGAATGGCACGGCGCTAAATTGACCCAGAAGTGTTTGTATTGCAGACAACACTGTCTGATGCAATAATAGAGCGTTTAAAGGCAGTAGTGAAGATAGTGAAGGAGCGAATGGTGCCGTCAAGGCAAACGCAAGCTCGTTGTGGAAACGTGAATGCGATCCAACGTTTGTTTGGCGTCGTTCCCATTGTTAGGAAGCGGAAGAAGCGACTACGAAGTCGTCATCCTGTCATTGATGTATTTTTGAACGAAAAAGACGGGGCCGATGCATTTGCTGACTTGGAAGATTTTATTGGATAGAAGAGAGAAAAAATGACAAGCCTTTGGTGTCATCGAAGGATACGTGAGGGTTCGATGATAAAAACACACACTAACATGGATAGTGACGACGGACAAAGTGTGTTGGTTCCGCAGATTGTTTAGCCAGGTACTTAGTAAAGCCCTTGAAGAGAAAGAAAGAAAAACGCGTGACTTGGGATGTAATTGGTAAAAAAAAGAGTAGTTTGGATCACGCACTTTGTGCTGGAGTTTGTACTTTTCAGCAAAAGGCTGCATGATATGTTCACCTTTGGACATCGTATCGTTTGGAGAATGATGCTCATGCTGGAATTGTTGCTGTGTGTGTACATTAATCTTTCGTTATCGCATTCTATCAGTAGCCGAAGCTTCTTGGTTCAGAAGATAGAGAGAGAGAAAGCAAGAAAAGGTACGCCAGTGTGCAAATTTCTCTCTACCGGTATGCTGATTCGATTGCTGCCCAAGTTTCCCGCAGTCGCGCGGCCTCTTATTTTTCGCCAACGAAGGACACTAGGTCACCCACCAGATCAATATTCTCTTTATGTTTGTACCAATTATTTTTCGCGTTGTTATCCAACAATTGCGCCCAATTCGCACCTTCAAAAATACTACGGATACCCAACATTTCAGCAGCTTGATCACTGAAGACTGCTACTGAAAACCAAGATTGCGACGCTGCCATCACTGTTGCAGGCCGGTTGTAAAAGTTTAAATCAACGTTTCATTTCCTAATTATTACGTTGAATCCGATTGGACAAAAATGTTTTTGGGGTCTTAAAAAAACTATTTTTTTGCGCTCTGCACCACTTTTTAGGCCGATCGCGAGGGCCCAATAGATAGAAGGGGAAATCGCTAATCGGTACCCTAAATTAACCATCAATTACTGATCAGTACCCTGTTCACATAATTATTGCTAATCGGTACCCAGATCCGCTCTTTTTGCCATCAGCCTTGCTAATCGGTTTTTACCCTTTAAAAATTAGCGAAGAACAAATGCTGTTTCTAATAACTGAACGATGCAAAAGAGTATTGGTTGAATAGATCACATTATACTTACAATCCAACCAACTTGGTTGGCCCCGGGATCGAACCCGGGACCTGCCGGTCCCGAAGTGAGCAGTAAACCACTCGACCACGGTCGGGTCTGCAAAAGAGTACTGATGAAGGCGAATAGATTCTTTTTACGCTCACTCTTTTGCGTGTGCAACCGGATAGGTACATTATGAAAAAAAGAAGTATTTCAGTTACTGAAGTCGTTAAATGAGTTGTATATTTTTGGTGCCCAAATGCGTTCCAGGACCTTACAACGTATTTTTTTTCCTTGGGGATATCCAAGATCTCAATGGGGCTATGTGCAACTCTAACATGACATTGTACTAATTGCTGCTTTTTTGAAGGATGATTAGAACTTTGCTGGCTATTGTAACTATCTTTTACGAATCTGTGGCTCAACTACTCCGCCAAAAGTTTGAAGATACGTGCAACGCGTGGATAGTGAAACCAGTCGCTTTAAGCATGGAGCAACAGCAGCTAAAAAGATTTTGTTGCTAGGATTTAAAAAAAATATGGTGCTGCTGTTATGTGTAAGTTCGATTTTGCTTTGATGTGTCGAGTACAGTGGGAAAGAAGATAATCAATCGTTTCAATGCTGTTTATCTAGATAATCCGACATGTTGCGCTTGTCGATTTTATGCAGAATACGCAAGCAAGCGTTAAGACAGCAAGGAGGTTGTGAAATAGTTCATTTCCTTCTTACGGGTACCGATTAGCAAGGCTGATGGCAAAAAGAGCGGGCCTGGGTACCGATTAGCAATAATTATGTGAACAGGGTACTGATTAGTAATTGATGGCTAATTTAGGGTACCGATTAGCGAGGGCCCAATAGATAGAACTCGTTTAGACAATTCTAAAACTGTATTTTTGTGTAATATCGCTGCGATGGTTTCGTTTTGCGAAGGATTTAGTATCAGACAAAAAACAATTGCTCACATTAACCCTCGTATTGACGCCAAAACACCTCAAAAAAATGCCTAAAAATTCCACAGCATAGAGAAAAGTGCTGCAAACGCAATAGTGAAAGTTGTACCAAAATTGGAGCTGTAGTTTTTTCGATAACTCATTTCTTCGTTGTGCACATTTACCTGAACAGACTAGTATAACTTTACCTCAAGTACCGTATTCTCCAACTTGCCTGCAATAATCACTCGTACAAATGACACTCATCTTCAATATACGACCATTTACATTTCCTTTAGCAAACTACCATTTTCGCGGCGAAGTTAAAGCAATCAGAAGACATCAAATAAAAAGTTTGTTATGTACGAAGAAAGTTTTGATGCTCCTTTCGGCCACCACCAATAGTTGAGTTAGCCCAATCATACGTCTGCATGTGAAGATGAAGTTCACGCTCCATCTCCCCAAGAACGATGGTTCGAGCTTCTAATCGAAGGTCATCAAGGCTACGCAATCGCGTCTTCTTTTGCATATGCTGCAACAAGTCTTGGCCGGCTGCTGCAGTCACTCGTTTTTCAACGCGAGATTTTACTTCAGCCCTAAATGGAGCAGACGTTTGCTCCAAGTACGAGGAAAGACGATACCCAAAGTGAGGTGGCAACTCACCAATAAGCCCCATTGGGTTTGATGCTGTCGGAAGAGGGTTGGGCTGTATAGGTACATGCTTGGAAGTGCTAGAATCCTTTCTTGAACATTTAGATGGTGAACGATACGCAGGCGAACTCCCTAAAACGGGCATCGATACAAGCGGCGGAGTGCCGATTACTGGGGAAGACGATGTCGACACGAACGAGGAAGGCGAGCTATTCGAAATCTGCCCACTAGAGCGTCCCCCACCGTTACCAGTACTCAGCGCTTGGTGAGAATAGTCGATCTCCAATAGGTTCCAACACACAGAACAAGAACGTCCGTGCATGCTTCCCTTGCTGTTACATGAACCATAGTGAAGAAGCATAGCCTTTGCATCATTGCAGGTCTGCTTGCACTTCCCCACTACCAACTCGCAGCCTAAACAATGGCTAAGAACACGACGCATTAAGCTGCAATCTGCTATGTCACATCCACTTTCACACTGCGCAGCGTGCAGCAACAGCCACAACGAGCCTGCTGTCTCCGGTGCCTTCGCTGGAAAAAACAACGGCGACTGCATCAGATAATTTCGTTCGTAAGACGACAACGAGGATCCAGCGTCCGAATTTTGCACAGATTGAACCAAAATTTGGTGAAGGCGCGTACGCATTGGAACGCAAGAAGTAGAAGACACTTTTTTTCCTGCTGGGGATGCCGAAGAAGATGAATCCAACGAATGCGGTCTGGAATCATCAAAGGGGACATTTTTAGGGTATTTAGGGGGACTGTCCATCGTCTGCTTCTTTCTGGTTGGAGACATTTTACTTTGCTTTTTTGTCTCAATTGTTGTGATTTGTTGCGGCGGCTCTAGTGGGGCTTCCGCGTTGACAGATTCTAATCTTTCCGGTAAATCGAAATCCCGAATTGCATCAAAAAGATTCAAGTGCTCGTTGTCCGACATTAGTATGTCCAACTCTGACACGGAACCAGCGTCCGTTAAGGAGAAGATCGAACGATCACCGCCAGCGTCAGCGAATGAAGCCACATCACCCTGACGCTGCTGGATGTGGTTATGTTGCATGTAGCTCCCGCCGATAGAGCTTGGTGCAGATCCATAAGCAAACCGAGACAAACTTGAGTTATCTGATGACATCGAAGTCGAAATGTTGTCCACACAGAGCCCAATCGTATCATTTTCTGGTGGTCTGTCGCGCGCCAGTTATCACGTTAGCATCGCAGCTTTAATACGAAATACGATGCAAACGTACTCTTGCAAGGGCTGGTCGGGAGAAGCATTCGACAAATTTGTTAGGGCTTGACAGGTCGTATTCAAATTCAAGTCGAATGGCGCTGAAGTCATTGTCGAATCAAATGACTTGTGACGCTGCAACTTCATCCATCGATCGGTTCCTTTTTTTCGCTTACTACGATTAGCTGCATTGTTCCAGCAAGCTAAGCGTTACAAATAAGCCAAACTAATTGTTTCGAACGACTTACCACACATGCCGTTGTAGTCCGACTCCATGCTCGACAAACTGGTGAACGACTGTGAACCATGAAAACCGCGTCGTACACCTGCCATTTGAAGCTGTTGCTGCTGTAGGTTCATGGGTTGGCACATTGCACGTTGAGAAGGAAATTGACGCTGTAAAGTGTCTTGGATATCCTGTTGAAACTGCAACAGCATCTCAAAATCTCTATCTTCACCAAATGGCGTATCGTTCGTGCAGCTCATATTCCCCATGACCGGCTCCTCCGGCCCAACAGAAAAGCTCATGAGAGTGTTTCGGTCCATTGAATGGCCAGCATTGTCTAAATCCGAAAATGACGGACAAGATGCTGAGTACGTGAGTCCTGCTTGGCCTAAGTCTTGGCTAGCGCTAAGGAAATTCGTGGCACCATGTTGCGCGCGTTCGTCGTCATCGTCTGGAGGGTAAAAGTTCGCTGACTCGAGAAACTCGACGTCGGACCAGTCGCCGGCTTCGTTACGAGAATGTGGCTCTTCTGGCCAAGTCATCATGGTAGCGAAGGAAAAAGAGAGTGGCGAAACGAACTGAAGTGTTTTCTACTAAGAAATGATAGGTGAAAAGCACATTTTGTGGTCCACACTACCCGTTTATTTTCGAGGTTTTAATCCGTATTTATAGCAGCAGATTATGAGCGCAAATATTTGGTGTCTTAGCTTTTTCACGATAATTTCATCGAGAATGCATGGATTTGGACGGTTAAAACACCAATGAAAAGCCGATTTACGTGACCAGAAGATGGGATAATCGAAAACCTTAGCCAATCACGTCATTTTTCTCTAAGGAGCTTTTTCGCAAGACGAGAGCAGGTCCTTCGTCAACAATGCTCTAATCGTCCAAATGACCACGCTTGGATACCACAAGCAGCTGCGACACTGTTTTTAATCGTCGAAACAATCTCTTCCTACAAACATGACCAAAGTCAGTTATATCGTTATTCTCTCAAATAGCCACGAGAAAAAGACGTACTTCTTGTTGCTTATTGAATGAAAGGCGCTCATCGAGCCATGTACACCACATATCTATAGCAAACTGTTGGTGTAATCGATTACCAGTGGACAATGGCTTTCGTAAAAAGACCATCATAAAGTTATACAGATCTACATGGGCAACAGTCACACGTCGCGTTAAGAGTCCACAGTGAGTCTATATCAAAATATTGCCAGCAGCTTACCAGTGTATTGTGTCGCTAAACGGGACGCAATGAGAAAAAATCATGAGCGCTGTCGAATGATCGATAAAACTGCCCACTGGATACAACAACGCTGACGTCATTTGATAAGGATCTTTGGTCTCAATGGGACAAGCTTACCACCATTACCTGAGCCAAATTTGAATGAAATTGAGATGTGGGAACATCTTTGTCGATTGAGAAATAAATAATTTTGACGGCGTTTCGCCCGCAATCTACACCATAAAAATCACACAAGTCTGTTAGGATACTTCTCTACCTTCGTCAAGGTAAACAAACTCGTGGTAACATGTCTTCCTCTGCGCTGGCTTTTGAGAGCGTTCAAATAAACTACTGAGTACTTCATGCGCGCGTTTCTTCCGTCAAGACACGAGAAAATGAAGTTTGGTGGTGCTGAATTGGTTTTGATGCCTGAAGGGAGTGGAGAAGTAGGAACAGGTCACTCCAGTCGAGCTGCAGGTTTGCTGCGCCCCACATGGGGTCGTCACATATGTCGTTGATGCCAATCATAATTATGTCCACAGGTTCTGCCCCTTGACTGGATCGAATGGATTCACAAACTAACGAGACAATGCGTGGCGACTGATTGAAATTCTGCATTGAAAGCAATTACACTGACATGTTAACGTCTACCGTCAATCAATAAATATTTCTACATACCATTTGCAAGTTAAATTTCGCCTCTTGTCGAAATCGTGCGGGTAATTGCCGCAGTAGATAGCATGCAATACCAATCCACTGATGATCCCTCGTGACATTTGCAACCAGGACGCACTCTCGAATTACAGGATTTATGCTCTCGCTCGCCATTTCCGGTGATGTTGTCACCATCCGCTCAATATTTTTCTACATACAAAAACAAAAGCATAACCTCAACAAAAGCCTTTCATTTTTTCCATCATTTCATCACCTTTTTCTTCATCATACCTGCAACTGCTGCCTACTTTCTCTCGTTATCAACGACATGCCTTCCACCAATACATTTAATAGATTCGGCACCGTGCGTAAGCTCCAGGGCAACTCCAATAATTTCGCTAGACTCTACGGAACAAAGGTCGCATAGTTGAATTCCCCGTTTCGCTCGCTATATACAACTTTACGCACCTCACCCGTCGCGGTTCCACTCAGCTCTTAACTTAACCCAAGAAAAAACGGAACGAGTCCCAGTAATTGCGGCAAACATTTGTCCTTTGTCGTGCTGCGCTTCATATCTTCACTTACAAGTTCTTCCAAGGAAACTAAAGATAGTATCCAACATAACGTGAATCTCATCCAGCAGCTTATTCTTTTGCACGACGAGTCGCATCTTTTCCGGTGATTGAAGCTCTTGGAGTTCATCCAGTCTACTGGAATAGCCAACAGCCACTTCAGTCAATAGCTGCATACTCTCGAGCTCACTTGGACTTCCACGTCGTAACACTTGAATAATATACGAACCAGTACGTAGACGAGTGGCTTCACATTGCAACAAAAGACGGAGAAGCGGTAACCAATCGTCTTGCACGAGAACCGCACTCTTCTTCCGTCGTTGCTTGGTATTGCAGCGAGGTGCAATCGAGTCCAGTAATTCGTTCAGCTGCAAGCATAAAGCGACAAATTAGAAGAGAAAGAACGAAAAGAATCAAATGCATTGTACTACCTCCTCTGCTTCAATTGCCGTGAGATACTGGCGCACAGCGTCGGCATCTCGCGCGCTAGCGCGGAGTAGCTCGCGATGCGCCATTTTTTTTGCAACTTTTTCCAAGAGCTACAAGATGATTTCCAGACGTCTCAACTCGAACGCCTGCATTGGTATACGCAAGATTACAATGTTAGTCCAATAAACTCAATATATGCATTCTTTGCTAATTATATGGCGCGAATAGTGCGGTTGTTTGTCGGCTTCGAATTACAATTTTGGCGCGCAGTTTTAGATGAAATGTTCACCCGCCAAATGATGGTATATTTAGCCAATAAAATGATTTTACCTAGTTTGTGGTGTCCACAAAAAACCCTTGTGCACATTCTTTAGATGAACAGACTAGTAGAAGTATACGTACAAATTCTGTCAGATTTTCGACATGCAGAGAACGTACTTTGTTTATAAATCCGTACTATACAATTTGAGGTTCGACAGTGTATATATACAGTATTAATACAGGGTTTAGGGGGACACACGGGTCAAATGGGACACGACAATCTGTATTGTAGACATTCCACTTTCACATCAAAGGAAAGATATGCTTATAACACTTTATAGGACGGAGGTCGTGATTACCACACAACCCCAGTAAAAACCAGAGGGGGTTCTTGTATAGGACAAAGCTCTTAAGGAATATCTAATTTATTACCAAATCCTTTATCCGCGGGTTCGAGATAATACAGAGAAAGCTTGCTCAGATCTATACGATAAAAGAACCGATGGAAGGCAATTCACATTTTACTGGTGCTAGAAACCTGGCTGATAAAACGAGCATGATCTCGCAGAGCTGGAATTGTACATATTTGCTGCTGTCAAGAATAAAGAAGAAAAGTCACGATAGTAATTTTGGTTTACAGCTTTAGTTGAGATGGACCAGAATTACGTGATCCGCACATACGACGCTTTCCAGATTTACAAGGAGCCTACGTTTGAGCAAGATCGAGATAACACGAGCCAGGCAGATTACATTCAGGGAGCGATAATCGATCTCTTATCTTTTTGTTGGCACGTTGTTGTGAATTGTAGTGGAAATATTTGGCTAACTTAAACTTTCAGTTTAGTGCGCTTCAATTATATTTACCAATCAAAAAATGAATCAGCTATTTTTCAATGATGATAGGTCAAAATTGCAAATCTATCATCTCACCATTACCTTCACGATTTTATTTTTTTCCCGCCAATTGCTTTTGGCGCCAAGCCCTTTTGGTCTAATCAATTATACACTGAGAAATAAGGAACAATGGCAAGTCGCCAGCAATACGCGCCTGAGACCCTCGCTGAAGCTGTCGACCGAGTGTGCGCAGGGGAATCGCCTACTCGAGTGGCGTTACTCCTGCGCATCCCCCTGCGTACGCTCTCAAAGCAGGTTAACAATCGGCGAAGGGGCTCTGTTGCAGAGCAAGCACGCCGCGGACCACCGCCTCTTTTGACAGAAGAAGGAGAGGAGTATCTTGTGGAGAGGATCAAGGGAATGCAATTTAATGGCACGCCTGCGACGCGGCTCGACGTGATGCTACGCGCTAGTGAAATAGCATTTCGTCTACATGGAGCGCCCATGTCCATGTTTGACGGGTGTTACTATCGATTGATGAAGCGTCACCCCTAGCTAATGAACCGAGAGGCGCAGACAATCGCTCGGTGTCGTAACGAATGCACCGCGGAGCGCCTGTCCGTCCTTTTCGGAACTCTTTTCAATCTCATCGGTGAGGGAAAATACGATGCGAGAAGGGTGTATAACATGGACGAGACGAGCTTCCTCTCTCGGTCAAAGACCACGAAGTTAGTCGCTACAAGGGGGTCACAGAATGCCTGGTTCAAAAGTATTTCCGCAAATTTCCACCTGTCTGTGGTGGCTTGTGAGAGTGCTTCAGAACATATAATACCACCACTGTTTATTCTACCAGGGCAAAGAGTCTCTGGTAATCTCATGGAAAATTGTTCTATTACTGGAGCCCGTGTCACGTGCACTGACAGTGGCTTCATTTATAGATCTGTCTTTATGAGATGGGCGGAAATTGTTTCGAACTTTATTCCAAAACAAGTACCTCGGCCGCTTCTTCTTCTCTTTGACGGCTACCTATCACACCTGTCTGTCGATTTGGTAGAGAAAGGAGAAGCTCTAGGTATACAATTCGTCTGCTTACCCGCCAATGCGACCCATCTCTTGCAACCTCTCGACATTGCTGTATTCTTGGCCTTCAAAAAGGCAATCCGCTCAATGGTCCGATCGCACAAGCTCGATACCGGTACCTAATTTTTTGCTTTGGTGTAAGTGTTTATATTCACATATGCCATCTCGAACTGAAGTATTCAACTCTGTGAGCAAGGAAGCGGCAATAAGAATTGGAAGCGCTGCTTGGACCCAATCACTGCTGGCGAATTGCGTCGCTGGGTTTCGGGCTGCCGGTCTTTTCCCTATATCGAAGCATCTATGACAAGACGACTTCACCTTTTCAGGATTGGTGGATCAAAGCGAAACGATGGCAAGGCGAAGTAAAAGGGGGTCGTCGTGAGAGAGGTGCTTACTCCACCAACCCAGCAGCAAGTTGGTAGAGCCAAGAAGCGCAAAACTGTCGATGTGGAGGGTCGACTTTTGACCCGCGAGCAGCTGCGCGCTATGCCCAAGTCACAGAAAAAGCGAAGGCAAACAGGTTGCCACGAGCAGTAAAGGAACTTCATTAAGTGAGACTTTCAGCGACATGTTAACGACCCAAGTCCTCCTACCATCAACCGACTTACTTGCGACGATCTCCAAATGTTGCTATGTTCAGACGGCGTTGTCTAACCACGCAGGATGGCTATATAACAAGCAGGATTATGTAAGGTCTGAAGGCGGTTGTTTGTCACACTAAATTGGCTTATGCGAAGAACACCAACTCGGAGACGGGGCTGTACGATAAAGTACATTCGGTCGAAGAATGGGATGGTCATGTGAACAGTTTGTTGATTTGGCTAATGAGAGCACGCGTTTGGAAAGTTCACGCCAAAACCTATGAAACAGCCACGCAATGGCGCTGCGTCATCATCAGCGCGTGTCGATATATTTGAGCAGTCAACGCTGCAAATAATTAACCCTGTGTTGTGGGGGGGGGGGGGGTGGCTTACTGAGATGGCCACAAGAACGACGGTAAAAGACCACGTAATGAAGACAAAGGTGGACGACTTGCTTTTTACATTTCTTACAGCAACTGTCTTTGGTGCTCAGGATGTGGAGTGCTTGACAGACCTCGGGTCGCACCATAGTATATTCAAGTGGATGCGGTACGTTCCAGGGCCACTGCCGGATGTTCTGAAGAAGCAGGCAGATCAGTGCGTATAGTGATGATCATCATAGCAGCATAACCTAATGATAATAAATTGGCAGACTGGTTGAATCACAAGTCAATTTTAGGCGCACTGTCAATGCTAACTCGGATCGTTTTTCGGTGGCGATAACGACAGTCTTGACCAAGGTCTGTGGATGGAGATGTGTCAGTATTTAGACATGCCAGCTGTATCGGGGTCGCTTTACGGTGAGTATAACATCATCAGCTCCTCCAAGACTGCGTCGTGGTGCATTGTCTATTGAAGCGACTGCAAACGCTGAGCTCCGAGTCAATGGACGACGACGTGGTCGACAAGAATCGTGCCTTGATATGCACTCTTTCGGATGAGCTGCTGAGTGTTAAGGGTGAAATCTCGTCGTTGTCTCCTCCACGACTGCTTTTGACATGGCACTTACACGGATACGACGTCACGCTTGTGCCGCTATTGGTTGCAAACGTTCCCTCGATGAAACTCTTGTGGGATTACTGGATGACATGGAATCATTCTTCCGCTCCCTCCGCTGCCTCTGGGACATCATCACGCGCAGCTATTCCACCCGTGAAGCCATTGACGGAATTTGGCCGAAGGAGCTGAAAAAGACGTAAACAAGTAGCACTTTCGCTTGCGAGTCGTGTTTGCCTTGTGTGCTGCGCATTTGTGTGGTGACCGACAGAGTGCTGCGATGCAACAGGCCCTTCATGTCGTGTGAAAAAAACTATGGAACGAGATGAGTAGCGACTTTCGCCTCTCAGAATTGCTGGATGACCGAGAGACTGTGGTTCTGCAATACCAATTTCGGACATTGTGTCCTTGAAGAGCCGGTGTTTTTGATTGACGGGAAGGACCAAACAGCCGCCGACATTGCGGCAAATGCGAAAACCAAGTGCATGAGCGATACACAACTCTTGAAAGAGCTAAAAAAGGCCGATGTGCTAGGCTGTGCCAACAATTGTGTCGACATTTTATTCCAAATCTTGCGCAGCTTCTGGGCGCTGAAGACTCGGAAATCATTGGTGTGTTTCACCAGATTCTCACTGGAGGTAGGGTAAACGATAGACGTCGGTACTTTATCGACCTTTTCTATCAGGCTCGTTATTATACGAACCGGAAAGGGTCGCACAAGAACTGGGACGATAAAGACGCCCTGACACAAAGTTGGATTGCCTATGTTGAGAACTACAACAAAGGTTCCGACGATTATGTGAATAAAATTCACGTAAACCGCGAGCGCTTCTTAAAGCACTCACGCTCAGGAAAAATGGAGTTAATCCATTTTACCTGCATCAAAGAAGGATTTTCTTGCGGGGTTCCTTCTCACATGGTTTGCCCTTGTTGTCCCAAGGGAGCTCCTCGTCTTACCGAAAAGAGCTACGAGGGTACCGAGGTTACTCGGTACCCGCTAGTGTTAAGGACCTAATTGATGCCGTTAATGTATCAGCACCTAGTGCTGATACTTTGTAACCATCAACACCTAGTGTTGATGCTTCTTACGAGTTTGAGGAGAAGTATCCTTCTCAAACTCCTTCAGGGGGTCAGGGGCATCCGCCCTCAGCACCTCAATCGGTTCCCAAGAGTCCAACGCTTAGGAATTTCCCAACCAGCGTACCAGGTACTCGGTACGCTGCCCCTTCTTATTGGGAACCGAGCGCTTCGATAGCAAGCGCTCGAGGATATAGCGCTTATTCCCCTGATTATCAATCAGGGGCGGCAGGGGGTTGGAAATTCCCTCGGCGTTGTTGTTGCGGAGCACGGTTCACAGCTCCGCAAGCTCGAGAGCCACTGTAACGGTCTGAGCGCCAATATGGCGCACTCGATGAGGACGTATCGTTATCATCGCGACAAGATTCGCGACATATTGAGCGCTCATCTGGCCCTGCAGCAGAAGAATGATCTTCTGCTGGTCGAGATTGATCGATTAAAGTTGGAGATGGAAACTCTCCGGACTTCTCACAATCGGTTGGAGACCGATTACAAGTCTATCTTGGGAGACTTGAAGAAGCACGGCATTCGC
>MIQA02001839.1:0-11667 GCA_001887855.2 Sclerospora graminicola | reverse complement strand
CGCCGCGCCTCCCGGTCAGGGGACTTCCGGTGGGTTAACTAAACCTTCCCCGGGCAAACCAATAGCAGCAAGAGGGGACCTTGTTAGCCCTCCGCTGTGAACCAATAAAAGCGACTTGTGTCTAAGAAAGCGAAACGTATACTGATTTATCCCTATATCTAATACTCCCTTTTGTACAACCCCAAATAGCCCGGCTGGACAGTTATGTATCTTACCCGAAGTAGCCTGGTTAACTCCGTACGGGTGCTCTTTTGTGAACCAACCCGGCCGGTACACCGAACCTAGCTGGTACCAGCCCGGCCGGTACATCGAACCTGGCCGGATCGGCCGGATGGCCATCCATCTAAGCTCACCGGCCGCTGGCGTTAGCACTTCCTTGGCAGATCCACGTCCGATCCGGGTGCCTCCTTCGTCCTCTAGAACACTCAACCTCCTTCAGACCCCTTCGCCCATACCTTCCGACCAATCCGCCCCTTTACTGTCCGCCATCCGAGGTCGTATCGTTCGCCTAGTCCGCTAGCCCAACTATCCATGTCTTCAGTCGCACCCATCTGACCTGATTCCAGGCCTGGCGCTGTCCGGCCGCTGGCAGATATATCCGGCGGCCATCGATCACGTCTCTTGTCGGCCGGTCCGGGCATCCAGCTAAGGACGACATTTCCACCAATCAGGAGGGGCGTTCACTCTCATTAGTCCGTTAATTTCTGGGTCACTTCACCACAGCCGCCCATGAGCCTTGTCGCAGCCGCACAACGGTTGAGGCACGAGCTCACTACGTCTTTCACACTTCAACTTTCCGCTGTCCCTATGTCCGACCACGAAGACACCCACACTGACCCACTGTCGCGACACTCCCCGACGCCTACGAAGCCATCGGTAGGATGCCCAGGCGCCCGCCCTGCTGGCCTAGAGCGTCGTCCAGGGCATCCCGACGTGGCTACCCTGCAGGCTCAAATCGCTGCTCTGACCGCTCAAGTAGCTAGCCTGGAGAAGACCAACACCGAGTTGTCTCTGACCGCACGGCTGGTCGATCAGCAGGCAGATGAAGCCTGGGTCCGGGAGGTACTGGCTAACCTCCAATCCCAGAGCCGCATCAGCCGCCTGGAAAATGGAAAGACCGATCTTCTTAAAGAGAGGGACCACTTCCAACAGCTGTCGGAATCCATTGACTCGCTGCGCATTTTGTACCAAAAAGCCACGGCCGCCTTGAAAACCCAAAGTAAGTGCATCCTCGCTTGTTCGGGACCATCCCCCAGCCCACTCACTCTGTACGCATTCTCAGAACAGAATGCCATGTGCTATCGCGTCTTGATGCTCGAGTCTTCTCACGCCGCGCGCGAGGTGACGGCGCACCACGAGAGGTACATCGTCCTCTCTCAGCAATTGGAGAGTTCGCAGGTAAAGTTGGGCAATCTGGAATATCGCCGGATCCGGCTCGCAAAGAAGCTGGGGAAACATCAGAAGGCGTTGTACCGGTCGGCCTCTGCATCGCCCGAGCTTCAACGTCGAGTCCGAGAGCTTGAAGCCGAGTACGCCAAGACCCAATCGGACGTGGGTAGAGCTCGGCAGGTGTTTTCCGACCTTGCGCAGGATCGCACGAACTATTTATCCTCCATAGAGGAAGGTCGAGCTCGACCGATCGCGTCGGGTGCCCATGTGGAACGTCTAATAAAGGGCCCTGCCCACATCCGGGAGGCTATTAGATACCTCCTCAACTTAGCTTGTCCGCGGGGTCCCAATCCGACCACTCCCGCTCCGCCACCTCTCTCGTTGGCTGCTGGTTCTGCTGCGGGCGCCCAAACATCCGGATCAGAGGCGTCCGCCCCAGCATCGGTAACCGTTAGCACGAGAGGGGCTTCACGTCTACGGATTTGGGATACTTCCCGAAGACCTAACCCGCCACCGGTGTCAGCCGGCGAGTCGGCGGCTTCTTCGTCGTTCTCCGAGGATCCTCCGGTATACGGAAAAAAGGTCGGTCCAGCCGGATTGCGTCGCTCCATCCCCCCGTGGCAACCAAACGGCCTAAACAGTCTGCCGCGCCGGCGAGTGCGGCCAAGGTTCGTGGAGACAATGGACCGGGTTCTAACCCCACTTCGACTCAGCTCCGTCCGGCTCCCTGGCTTCCGGGAAATCGCCCCATCGTTCTCGCACTACAGATCTTCCTCTAGAGCTTCTTTGCTTCGGCTCTCCTCAGAGTCTCCCCTCACGACCCTCAAGGCCCATCCACCGCCTGTCTTGATGGGGAGGGGGCACCCGACCTGCCAGACATGGACGGTGATGAGGACACCGCCGAGGGCTACGAGGGGTCACCTTCCTCGGACGTCTTCGCGTTTGACGAGAACGAGTCTAAGGAGTCCTCCAAGGAGTCTTCCCCGTTTTGGATTCCCCGCCGGAAAGTCATGACGGCTTCCGAGCTGACTGCGGCTCTCCCTTGGTCCAAGGCGCAATTGGGGGAATTGTGTATCAAAGACCTCATTGGCTCCTTCGTCGCCTGGGCTTTGTCTCGCACGCCGTTGTGGATATTTCCACCGGCACCCGCAACGCCTAAGGGCACTGACTGGATTGCTGAGCTTGTGGCGTTTGAACCGCTGAACGCGATCTTGTCTCGCAAACCATTGGCCGTACTGGCGACGGACATGCCAGCAATGGCCTACCCCATGTCGGTTGGTTCGCGGTTTTTCGTGGAGCTTGTAAGGTGTATCTCTCCCGGCATGGGCAAGCCATATGGGAGTCTACCCATCATCTCTTCATCTCTGCTGCCGCCGAACGTAAGTCCCCCGATCTAGCTCAATACCGAGCCGACCGTAAGCAGCGTCGGAACCGGGCGACCGAGGGCTGGACAAAGGTTTGCACCTTCGTCGTCGCTGGCAGCTAGCTCGGCCACTGCGACTTGAACATTTTTCTTCCCCTATCATGCTAAATCTGTCTAGCCGCCGGGTGGAGAAAAGCGGACATCCGGCCGAAAGTGGGACTTGGTATCCGGGATTGGGTCGGGCCATCACTCTCCAAGCTTCGCTCGCTGAACTCAATCAACAAGATCCGTGGCGCAACCAGTATCGGCAGGACCCCGATCGCCACCCTGGTCTCCGCGTGTCCCGACTCCGAAACAAGTTCCGCGGAACTCGCCAGGGATGATTCATGAGGCCAGTCTTACCTATTTCTACTTCTCCATCCATTTATGGCTATTTGCCTCGATAATACGTATTTCTTCCATTTCCCACGTCGAAACCACTTGTCAATCCTTCTAATCCGAAATACCCATCCGGCTTCACCACTCCTGCTGATTCCTCAAAGTCTTCCATCCAGCACCATACCGATTCTAAGATTATTCCGACACCCGATCGGCCCACTTCTGACCAGACAAATTTCCATCCGCCGGTTGATTAGCTGATAAGTGTTAATTAACCCGGCCGTGCCTGCTGTCCGGCAGCCGGATGGCCTAATTTTCTGGCTCCGCCTCACCTTCTTAATGGGTCTGCATGAATCCGAAGCGGTTTCGGCTCGCCCGTCGGCGATCGAATTCTCTCATTAAGGCTCCACAATTTAGATCCAGCTCGTCCACCCACGACCGTTCCTCGCAATTTTTCCACTGCACGAGAAACTCTCTATGGATCCGCCCAAACCGGTTTTTTCGTCCATTCCGAACATCCAAAATCTCCTCTACTTCGTACTCATCCGGATCTAGCGGCTTGTCCCAGCTATCCTCTGGCAGCAGGGCTTCGTCAAAGTCGAACCGGCCGCTCTCCACCGTCAGGTGCGTATTCGGGCGGTCCGGGAAGTGTTTAACCAATTTCAACTTGGACACATGCACTATCGGGAAAACTTTATAATCCGTGCCTGCCGTAACCAGCTTTACTGCATGATCCCCGACTAGTTCCGCTACTCGGAAAGGGCCATGTCACATATGAGCTAACTTCCGTGCATAGCCCTCCTTGACCCGATCCAGATACAGCCATACCTGGGAACCTGGCTCTATGCCGTGTTCTCTGGCTCGGTCGTTATTCTGATCGGCGCGGTCCTTGATTGCTTGTCGGAGGCGTTCGTTTACCTGTTCCCTCGCCAGTGAATAGTGGCGTTGCACTCCCATCCTCCAGCGACGGGCGTCTCTGTCCCGGCTTCTGGTGCACCCTATTGGTATGGCGGCTTCCAAAGTGGATCGGGGATCCCATCCATAAGCTAAATAAAAAGGGGTGTCGCCCCTTACCCGATCGTACGACGAATTGATGGCGAAAACCAGTCTCTCCGCGTATTCGTCCCAGTCGCACTGATCCGCTTCCACCACATACATCTTGAGGGCTCTGGTCAGAGTCTGAACCATCCTTTCGGCCTTTCCGTTCGCTTGCGTGCGGTAAGCCATAGTTGCACTCTGTTTCTGTCCCAGGATCTTGTTGAAGGCTCGGAATACGTCCGCCATAAATCCGGGCTCCCTTTCATGCCGGATGACCTCTCTCGCCCCGAAACGCCTGAACACACATTCCTCGTAACTTTGAGCAACCTGTTGAGCGGTACGTGTGGAACTGGCCTTTGCTATGACCAACCCGGTAAACAAATCCGTCCAGATCAGCAGCTCTGTGTACCCATTTCGAGATTTGGGTAAGGACGGGATATGATCCATCGCAATGACTTGAAAAGGATAGGTAGCCTGTATATTCCCAGGCGACCGCCCTCTAATGGTCGGCCGGCCCTTCGCTGTTTCACAATCCGGACAACTTCCCACATAAGCTTGTACGCTGCGGTAGAGGCCCCGCCAGTGAAAATGTGCCTTAATTTTGTGATATGTCCGGCCGATGCCCTGATGTCCTCCTTCTAGGCTCACGTGATAGTGATGGAGGATATCCGGTTGTAGGGTAGTGGGTACGACCAGCCGAGCGGATTTATCCCTCTCGATCTCCGGCTGGTCAGCGTCTCGGTAGAAAAACAGTAACCCGTTTTCATCCACTTCGTAATCCGGGGCTAGTTTGAAGCATTCTTTAGCTTGTTCGGCGGTCAGTTTATCCACTTCCCCTTGAAGGTATGCCTTGAGATCCACTATCCACTCCTCTTCGTCCTGCGTTTGGAGAATCCGCTCTGCCCGTAACTGTTGCACAATCCCCTCGCTCATCGCTTCCAGGGATGTTGAGCCAGCGGCCGAAGAACGGTGTTTTTGTGACCGGGTGACGGCGTTCACCCGGATTACCTCCTCTGTGTTGGCTGGATGGATAAGTTCGGGCAGCCGATTGATCTCTGTCAAATCTGATAACAAACCTGGATCGGAAACTGTTACACCGACTTGTACACGCATGGCTAGCGTAGCCAAGTGATATTCACTCTTATTCCAGTCCCGTTTGGCATGTAACAGCTCATGTTCTGGCCACTTCTGCAGGGCGGACATGACCCGATCGTTCAACAGTCTCAGCCGGGGCACATTGCAATCTATCTCTTCTGTGATTTGCCGAATCACCAGATTGGAGTCACCACATATGATGATCCGCCCCTGCGTCCGGCCAGTCAGCAGATCTAGGCAAAGTAAAAGTCCTCGGTACTCTGCTTTGTTCACCGTTATGCGTGAAATCCGAAGCGGCCGTGACCAATTTCCATTCGGGCAACTTCCACAAAATAGCACTATAGGCCCCGACTCCCTTCTTTACACTCGCCGACCAGTCAAAATTCAAAACCATTAGCTCCTCCGTGGGTCCCACTGTTGGCGGCGGTAAAATGATGGATTGTCGAGGCTGCTTCCGAGGCGCTAAAGCTATCAGTGCTTCCTCATGTTCTGCCCTTGGGGTAATGCTGGCCGCTAACGTTCCGAGTATCTTCTCTTCTCCTTTAGTACACTTGATTACTTCGAGGGGGGACCACTGAGACAGCAGAACCGCCCATCTACCCAGCCGGCCGTCAATTCCATTTGCCGTCAGAATCCATGACAGGGTCGACCGTCTAGATAGTACCTTGATAGGCCGATACACCAGCATAGTATACCAGACATCCAGGATCCGCAATAAGGCCAAAACTTCCTTATCCACTAGCCCGTAGTTAACTTCATCGGCCTTCAGGGTCCGGCTGGTGAATGTCACAGGACAGTACACTCCGTCGTGATCCTGAACAAGGGCAGCTGAGATGGCCCATTTGTTAGCGTAGATGATGACCACAGGAACCTTATTAACATCGAAACGTTTCAGGGCCGGTGTAGTCGCCATCTTCGCCTTCAACATGCCAAAGGCTACTATCGCTCGGGTCATGTGATCGTCCGGGCCGGCCGCACCGGAATTTGGCGGCCGACTGCCTATCGGGGCAGACAAGGGCGCCATCTCATTGGTGGAAATATTTGACCTGGGCGGCATCCCATTGGCTGATATTGCTGGCTCGGCTCGCGCTTCTACTTGCCTATCCTGCTCTCTCAGCTTGTGGTAATCCACCTCCCGTAATTTATACAAAACCGCCGCATAGACCGCGAAATCCTCAATGAACCGGCTGTAGTAATTCAGGCTGCCCAAAAAGGATTGCATAGCCTTTAGGGACCGCGGGAAAGGTAGATTTCTCAAGGACTCCAAATCCTTCGGATTAGCTTCCAATCCGGCGATCGAAACCTGATGACCCAAATAGGCCACCTTAGTCTTTCCCCAGAAACTCTTAACCACACTAATCGAAAGATTCCACTTTTTTTTTCACACGTAATCATCAACTTTTCCACTTTGTCACACAGTAAATCCCAAGTAGTAGCCGTCACGAGAATGTCATCAATGTAAGACCGCCGCCCCAAAACTGAAGGTTTTGGGTCGGGGTCCGGGTCACCTTCGGTGAACACGTCACCGACCAGAGCCGGATCTTGATCCGCCTTGATCTTGAAGTGTCCATACAGCGCGTTATCTATCAGCCGTTGATAAATCTGCGGAGCATTCTTTAGGCCGAACGGCATCCGGTTCCACTCGAACAACCCGAAGGGCGTCACGAACGCAGAGATCTCCCGTGCACGATCGGTCATAGAGACCACCCAGAATCCACTGGCCATGTCCAATGAGCAATACCACAAAACTTTATCCAAATCCTCCAACAGGTCGTTTATCAACGGCATCGGGTAAACCATCAGCTTAGTCAACCGGTTCACCAGCCGGTAGTCAATACACAGCCTTATATCCACCCCATTCTTCTTGATAATGATTACGATGGGCGAAGCCCATGGCGAGGTGGACGGCTGAATTATCTTGGTGGCCAGCAATCCCTTGATAAGCTCTGACAGCTTTTCCCGATACTGGGGGGCGACTCTTCGGCACCTTTGTGCGTTTCCCACGTCAATGCCCCATGGGCGGCCGGAGGAAATGCGTTTCCTGGTCCGATCAGCAGATGCTTTCGTTTCCATATGATATCATTCAGCCTTCTGATCTCTTCCGGGGTGTTCATATCCGGGTCTCCCACATGCAGATCGTCAATTGTAACCGCTGGGGGCAGGGGGTTACCTCAGGTAGCACCGCCATCTGATCCTCCATGCCTTAAACATATAGCTCGCCCCCTTCATGAATGCAAACTTGATCAGCTTCGACTAATTCGGGATCCTGATCGGCCGGCTGGGTCGATCCGCCTTCATCTCGGTCATCAATCATCCGCAACCATCCGGCATCGGGGGTGACCGCACATTTAACTCTGCCTTGTCCTTTCTCCTATTTCCGTCGTTCGTTCGTCTTCATCGGGGTGGGCGAAACCAGCTCAGCGATCGGGGCATAGTCTCGGCCAATACGTTCAGCCGGACCCGGCGACGGCCGGCTCCGAGTCAATATCTTGGAAGAGGTCCGGTACTCTGGTTTAGCCACCATTGGAGTCTGGTCCTCTTCCACTTCTTCCTCTTCTCTGACCAAATCGGTGGTTGCCTGAAAGACCAGGTTTTGCCACTCGATATAGCGTCTTGAGCCAATCGTGACATAGCCCGACCTTGTCCTCGGCCAGCCACATTCCTATGATCACGTCTTCATGCAAGGTGAGGGGCCTTTCCGAGATGTCGGTCACGCTTATAGAGTTAAGATGACCATCCCCTTTGACAAACGAGGGTACCAAGCACTCGCCCCTTGTCAGCCATAACTTACGCCGCCTGTCGTGTGGTCGTACCATTACTTCCACCGCTCTTCTCACTGGCACCGTTACAAACTGACCTAACTTGAGGAACTGGACGTGGGCACCATATAAGGGCCGCCGGTCGGCCAGCTGGATCTGCACCTCATCCGGCAACGTCAGTGTTCCATGCGATAAATCCAATCATATGCTGGCTGGGACCATAAAATCCATACCCAGAATTGCATCCTGCCCAGCCAGCTTCCCTACCCAGGCGGTAAAGTAATGCACCAAAGACCCAGCCAACGTAATATTAACTCTTGTCCTTCCTTGGGTCATGTATGAACTTTCTCCAATGCCGATACACTCCTGCCGCTTCGCCTCGCCTATTTCACACCCCACCTTACGAGCAAAGGTGGTGTCCACGATAGACACTTCCGCGCCAGAGGTCAAACAGCATGGTAGCCTTCTGGTTATTGATTTTACCATCCGCCTTAGCCTTCTTGAATCATTTATCCGGCGAGTGATATTTCCAATAACCTCGCGACTCGCCGGGTAACAGATTCAATTCCATACGCACTTCAGACCGAGAACATTTGTCCGTCCGTATACTGCTCACCAGGAAGGGGTCAGCCGTGCTGCCCGGGGACCGGATGACGTAATCGTCAAACTTACATGTATTGTCGGTTACGTTTTGCTTTGCTTCTTGATTATCCTCCTTACCGACATTTGCATAGATACTAACACTAGACCGCTCGGCTCGAACCAGATTCCAACCTGGCGAGCGATCTAGTTTAACATCTTTTCCATCTCGGGCGGCAACATTCCAGCATGCTTGGTCGGGACGTACCACTTCTTCATCTCGTTGTAGAATTCTTCAATGGGGCACAGTCCCGCCTCGTGCACTTCCCCGCTAGTCTTACAAGTAAACAAGCAGTCTTCCGCCGGATGTCCTTTTCTTTCGCACTTCTTGTAGGTCAGCCGCATCCTACAGCTCCGGTCGTCATGCTTGATGGACCCACAGTGGGTACATTTGCGTCTGGGGTGATCCTGGTCAGTTCGAGCAGGAAAACCCTTCGGCTGACTGGACCCAGCTGTCAGCCTGGATGGATGACTGGCTTCTGCCGAGAACAGGTACCGGTATTCCTCCTCTTCAGACTCGCCCCCAGATCGCTGATACTCCTCTTCCGAGCTAGTCGCGTCTGACTCTCGGGCAAACATGCGGACGGCTCGGGCCGTCTTGGTAGATGGCGGCCGGCTTTCTTGATCCGAGTTAAAACGGGACTTGAACCGGCCGGTTCCAACTGCCGCCTTGGGGCCTCGCTTCTTCGCTCTTAGGTAGGTGCGCAGCGTTAATTCCAGCTCCGTGGTGTTCTTCAATCGCAGCAACGCCAGCTGGTCCGCCAGCTCCCGATCGTCCAACGTGCCGATAAAATGTTCCACATGTTCACGAGCGGCTTCCGACCGGCTGGCATCTTCTTTAACCGGGATATTCGCCCTCATGCCAGCGACATTTAAGCGATGGAGATACTCCAGAGGGGTCTCATCCGCCCGCTTCTTGGTGTGGAGATATTGACGCACCGCCGACGTTCCAGATCCACAGTATTGTTCTCCGTACGCATCGGCCAATCCCTTCCAATTAACTCGGACTTCCCGGCTGAACTGTTGGATCCAGTTTTTTGCCGGACCTTTCATCAAATCTCCAAAGATCAGGCACTTCTCATAGTCCGACGTCCGGTCTCTGAGAAATGCCGACTTCGTCTTGCTCAGCCATCCTCGGGCTTGGTCCTCGTCCGTGTCTCGTCCTGTGAAGTCTTTTAGCTCAGACGTGACCGACATTCGCACCCTCGTGATCGCTCCCGAATCCGAATCAAACGCTTGGGCCGAGGCCATGTGGGCTCGGCGAGCCATCCCCAGGTCCAGGTCATCCGGATCGTAGTGGTACTTGGCCGACTTGACGGATTCCATATCCACGTCGCTAAGAGACAGCTTCCTATTCGTTGGCCGCCGTCCGGTTCGGCGACCTGTCTGGCGGCTCGGCGGGGCGGCATGGGGTTCACTCTGCTTGGACTGCACCGACTCCATGTCTTCGTCACTCGGCTCCCTCGCATAGTACTGGACTGGCTCAGACGCCTGACTCCCACAACGAGCCGGCTGGTCCGGTGACTTCGGACTGCCGCGGCTGGCACTCAGCCGACGCTGCTCTTCCAAGTATCGCTCCATCATCGCCGAAAATATGTTATGCAGGTGATCCGGCACTTGAAGGCTCTCCTGGGGGTCGGCTTGAGGGGCAACTTGGGGGGCGGCCGGGCTGCCAGATCGACATTCCTTTTTGATCCGCCCATCCGCGTCTTCCTCCTTCGGCTCTGGATCCGCCGTCGCCGTCCGATCCTGTACGCTATACTGACTGGCTCTCTTCCGCTCGGGCGTATCCGGATCCTCACGTCCTCCAAGTCTCATGGCCGTCGCCACACGCGCTGCTCCCCTTGGGCCAAGCGTCATACGGGTGATACCCACCGATGAGTCGGATGAGTCCGCTTCCGAAGGGGCAGACTTGTACTGAGAAGAACCCGAGTGTATCCCGACCGGTCTGCTTGCTGCCGGCGGCGTGGACGGCGCGCTTCCAGTCGTGGCTGTCATCTTCTTCGACGGCGAACAGCCCTCTAGCGGTATGAAGCGGTCGTGCAGTGCGCTGGATGCCTCCTTCAACTTGTCCACCTTCAGATCAAAACGCTCGTTCGGATCGAACACGTCGGTGTTAATGCCGGCTTGTTTGAGTTGATCGAATAGTCTTCTAATAAGGGACACGTGGTCGTCTGAGAGAGCTGGGGGAGAGACGGGACCTTTCAATCCGATTAGGATTTTCGGCCGTGTTATCTTCAGCACCTTATCCGTCCGCAAGAACTGCCCCAACTCGTGAAGATGGAAAGCGCGCTCCAGGTCTGTATCCGTTGATAGGCCGTCCAACTTTTCTTCTTCTTCTTCGAAACGCGGTCTATCTTTGCGGGTTGGATAATCCGATTTCTGCCAATCCGTTCTCTTTAAGGGTAGGTGGCCCGGATCATGACTTGGTCCCGATCCGGCCGGCTTCCCACTCCGGTCATATCCGACTTCCGATTCTTCTTTCTCAATTTTTTCTTCTTTTATATCCATAATATGCATTTATTTGTGAGGATCATGGTTTCGACCACTAGGGGAGTAACTTCTTCTTTAATGTCGACCTCGAACTCCCCCAATCCGAGGCGACCATCCCATCCTTCCAACTTCAGCAGCATTGGAGGCAATATGTCTTCCCCCAATGAACCCGACACAACATCTTCAACAAATTTGACAGGTTTAGGTCTTTCGCCTACTAGAGACTCGCGGTGATATCCAGGGTCACCAAGAGATCCGGGCACGGGCACCATTGTGGTGTAGTCGCTCTCAGAAATTCTTCCTGAGATGCGAACACCCACGGGGGGCCCAGATGACTGACTGTCGGAGGGGGTACTCCGTCCATCCGAGTCATGATCCGATCTGGCATCCGGCCGGCTGGATCGGTCACTTCCATCACCTTGGTCGTGACGACTTGGATGATCCATGTTAAAAGCTCATCTTGTGTACCCGTCAGTACTGGCGGTTGCGCTCTCTTGATAGACCCTAGGGCGA
>MIQA02001834.1:0-14635 GCA_001887855.2 Sclerospora graminicola | reverse complement strand
GAGTTGGAGGAAAGAAGCTCTCCTTTTAAAGGAATTATTCATGGAAATTGGTGTGAAGTTCAAGGTACCGATTGTCCTGAGATTGACAATCAGGCGGCAATCAGCAATTACAAAAGGAGGTGAGTGCAGCAGCAGCGAGACATGCGGATGTGAAGCTAAAATTTCTGAAAGGCTTTACGAAAAAAGGAGTGGTTAAGCCAGAACATGTGACTAGTGGAGATGAAATCGCAGACCTATTAACCAAGGCATTACACGCACCAAGGATTGTGGAATTACGAACAAAAATTGGTTCGGAGTATATGGTGTATTGTGGCTATGACTATTTCGGCCTACGATGGAATGGGTGCTGGTTAAGTCAGGACGGTCTGTTCTTCAATAAGCAGTCCCGGTAATCTCGGAAGGAGTGTTGGCATTTGAAGAGGTTTTGAGTTAAGAAAAAATTATGTTTGGACGAAATTACCATGATTTATACCTATGTGAATTTTAGGTTAGGTAACTTTTAGTAGCTCTTAACTTACATAAATAATATACTTCGTTTTTGCATAAAAACAATCAGTAAGACGCTTCGGGCTTGGGCACTTCACATCGACCGGTGCCAACAGACCGAGTCGTCGAACAATCACGCACACGTTAACTTATCGCACTGACAAGCATATTTTATAGTGTCACTGGAATTCGCGGAGCACTAACAGGTTCTAAGTGGATTACTGGAGCTTTCTACGTGAGCGTGATTTCCAACAGGATGTTAGATCTACGGGTGTTTTGAATCACGTTTGAACGGATGAAGCCTCCGAAGTTTTGGAAGGAGGGTTGTCATGTTAAGCAAAACTACGTGGACCACTTAATATATAATTGGAAGCGACTGACCTGCAAGAAGCGCGAAAGGAAAGGACATCCGGCGGAACACTGCTTGTTTACTTGTAAGACTTGCGAGGAGGTGCACGAGGCGGGACTACAACCAGATGAAGAAGTGGTACGTCCCGACCAAGCATGCTGGAATGTTGCCGCCCGGGGTGGAAAAGATGTTAAACTAGATCGCTCGCCAGGTTGAAATCTGGTTCGAGCCGAGCGGTCTAGTGTTAGTATCTATGCATATGTCGGTAAGGAGGATAATCAAGAAGCAAAGCAAAGCGTAACCGACAATACATGTAAGTTTGATGATTACGTCATCCGGTCCCCGGGCAGCACGGCTGTCCCCTACCTGGTGAGCAGTATACGGACGGATGAGTATTCCCGGTCTGAAGTGCGTATGGAATTGAACCTGTTACCTGGCGAGTCGCGAGTTTATTGGAAATATCATTCGCCGGACAAATGGTTCAAGCAGGCCAAGGCGGATGGGAAAATCAATAACCAGAAGGCTACCATGCTGTTCGACTCTGGCGCGGAAGTGTCTATCGTGGACACCACCTTTGCTCGTAAGGTGGGGTGTGAAATAGACGAGACGAAGCGGCAGGAGTGTATCGGCATCGGAGAAAGTTCATACATGACCCAAGGAAGGACAAGAGTTAAGATTACGTTGGCTGGGTCTTTGGTGTATTACTTTACCGCCTGGGTAGGTAAGCTGGCTGGGCAGGATGCAATTCTGGGTATGGATTTTATGGTCCCAGCCGGCATACGATTGGATTTATCGCATGGAACATTGACGTTGCCGGATGAGGTACAGATCCAGCTGGCCGGCCGGCGGCCCTTATATGGTGCCCACGTCCAGTTCCTCAAGTTAGGTCAGTTTGTAACGGTGCCAGTTGGAAAAGCGGTGGAAGTAATGGTACGACCACACGACAGGCGGAGTAAGTTATGGCTGACAAGGGGCGAGTGCTGGGTACCCTCGTTTGTTAAAGGGGGTGGTCATCTCAACTCTATAAGCGTGACCAACATCTCTGAAAAGCCCCTCACCTTGCATGAAGACGTGATTATTGGAATGTGGCTGGCCGAGGACAAGGTGCCCCGCCGGCCGGGTTATGTCACTATTGGCTCAAGACGCTATATCGAGTGGCAAAACCTGGCCTTTCAGGCAACCACCGATTTGGTCAGCGAAGAGGAAGAAGTGGAAGAGGACCAGACTCCAATGGTGGCTAAACCAGAGTACCGGACCCCTTCTAAGATACTGACTCGGAGCCGGCCGTCGCCGGGTCCGGTTGAACGTATTGGCCGAGACTATGCCCCGATCGCTGAACTGGTTTTGCCCACCCCGATGAAGACGAACGAATGACGGAATCAGGAGAAAGGACAAGGCAGATTTACATGTGCGGTAGCCCCCGATGCCGGATGGGTTGATGCACGAGATGATGGCGGATCGACCCAGCCCTCCGATCAAAAATAGCCGAAGGCGGATCGACCCAGCCGGCCGATCAGGATCCCGAATTAGTCGAAGCTGACCAAGTCTGCATTCATGAAGGGGGCGAGCTATATGTTGAAGGCATGGAGGATCAGATGGCGGTGCTACCTGAGGTAACCCCCTGCCCCCCGGCGGTTACTATTGACGATCTGCAAGTGGGAGACCCGGATGTGAACACCCCGGAAGATATCAGCAGGCTGAAGGATATCATATGGAAACGAAAGCATCTGCTGATCGGACCAGGGAACGCACTTCCTCCGGCCGCCCATGGGGCGGTATGCGACATTGATGTGGGAAACGCCAAGCCGGTTGCACAAAGATGCCGAAGAGTCGCCCCCCAGTATCGGGAAAAGCTGTCAGAGCTTATCAAGGGATTGCTGGCCACCAAGATAATTCAGCCGTCCACCTCGCCATGGGCTTCGCCCATTGTAATCATTATCAAGAAGAATGGGGTGGATATAAGGCTGTGTATTGACTACCGGCTGGTGAACCGGCTGACTAAGCTGATGGTTTACCCGATGCCGTTGATAAACGACCTACTGGAAAATTTGGATAAAGTTTTGTGGTATTGCTCATTGGACATGGCCAGTGGATTCTGGGTGGTCTCTATGACCGATCGTGCACGGGAGATTTCTGCGTTCGTGACGCCCTTCGGGTTGTTCGAGTGGAACCGGATGCCGTTCGGTCTGAAGAATGCCCCGCAGATTTATCAACGGCTGATAGATAACGCGCTGTATGGACACTTCAAGATCAAGGCGGATCAAGATCCGGCTCTGGTCGGTGACGTGTTCACCGAAGGTGACCCGGACCCCGACCCAAAACCTTCAGTTTTGGGGCGGCGGTCTTACATTGATGACATTCTCGTGACGGCTACTACTTGGGATTTACAGTGTGACAAAGTGGAAAAGTTGATGATTACGTGTGAAAAAGTGGAATCTTTCGATTAGTGTGGTAAAGAGTTTCTGGGGAAAGACTAAGGTGACCTATTTGGGTCATCAGGTTTCTATCGCCGGATTGAAGACTAATCCGAAGGATTTGGAGTCCTTGAGGAATCTGCCTTTCCCGCGGTCTCTAAAGGCAATGCAATCTTTTTTGGGCAGCCTGAATTACTACAGTCGGTTCATTGAGGATTTCGCGGTCTATGCGGCGGTTTTGTATGAATTACGGGAGGTGGCTTACCACAAGCTGAGAGAGCAGGATATGCAAGTGGAAGCGCGAGCCGAGCCAGCAATATCAGCCAATGGGATGCCGCCCGGGTCAAATCTTTCCACCAATGAAATGCCGCCCTTGTCAGCTATTTCGGCAATGAGAAGGCGCCCTTTTTTGCCCCGACAGGCGGCCGGCCCGGACGACCACATGACCCGGGCGATGGTGGCCTTTGGTATGTTAAAGGCGAAGATGGCGACCACACCGGTCCTGAAACATTTCGATGTTAATAAGACTCCGGTGGTCATCATCTACGCTAACAAGTGGGCCATCTCAGCTGCCCTTGTTCAAGATCATGACGGAGTGTACTGTCCTGTGACATTCACCAGCCGGACCCTGAAGGCTAATGAAGTTAATTACGGGTTAGTGGATAAAGAAGTTTTGGCCTTATTGCGGATCTTGGATGTGTGCTATACTATGCTGGTGTCTCGGCTTATCAAGGTACTATCTAGACGGTCGAGTCTGTCATGGCTTCTGACGGCAAATGGAATTGACGGCCGGCTGGGTAGATGGGCGGCTCTGCTGTCTCAGTGGTTCCTCGAAGTAATCAAGTGTACTAAGGGAGAAGAGGAGATACTGGGCGCGTTGGCGGCCAGCATTACCCCAAGGGCAGAAGTGGAGGAAGCACTGATAGCTATAGCGCCTCGGAAGCAGCCTCGACAATCCATCATATTACCGCCGCCAACAGTGGGACCCACGGAGGAGCTAATGGTTTTGAGTTTTGACGGGTCGTCGAGTGTAAAGAAGGGAGTCGGGGCCTATAGTGCTATTTTGTGGAAGTTGCCCGAATGGAAAGTGGTCACGGCCGCCTCGGATTTCACGCCTGGCATAACTGTGAGCGAAGCGGAGTACAGAGGGCTTTTACTTTGCCTAAATCGGCTGGCTGGCCGGACACAGGGTCGGATCATCATATGTGGTGATTCCAATCTGGTAATTCGGCAAATCACAGGAGAGATAGATTGCAAGGCACCCCGGCTGAGATTATTGAACGATCGGGTTATGTCCGCCCTGCGGAGATGGCCAGAACACGAGCTGATACATGTCAAACGGGACTGGAATAAGAGCGCAGATCACTTGGCTACGCTGGCCATGCGTGACAACGTGGGGGTAACGGTTTCCGATCCAGCTCTGTTGTCAGATTTGACGGAGATCAATCGGCTGCCCGAAATTATCCATTCGGCCAACACGGAGGAGGTAATCCAGGTGAGCGCCGTCACCCGATCGCAGAAGCGCCGTTCTTCAGCCGCTGGCTCACTATCCCCAGAAGCAATGAACGAAGGGATAGTTCAACAGTTACGAGCAGAGCGGATTCTCCAAGCGCAGGACGAGGAAGAGTGGATGGTGGATCTCAAGGCATACCTTAACGGGGACGTGGATAAACTGACAGCCGAACAAGCTAAAGAATGCTTCAAGCTGGCCCCGGATTACGAAGTGGATGAAAACGGGCTACTGTTTTTCTACCGGGATGCTGACCAGCCGGAGATCGAGAGAGATAGATCCGCTCGGTTAGTCGTACCCACTACCCTGCAGCCGGATATCCTCCATCATTATCATGTGAGCTTGGAAGGGGGACATCAGGGCATCGGCCGGACATATCACAAGATTAAGGCACATTTCCACTGGCGGGGGCTTTACCGTAGCGTACAAGCCTATGTGGGAAGTTGCCCGGACTGTGAAACAGGGAAAGGCCGGCCGACCATCAGAGGGCGGTCGCCGGGGAATATACAAGCTACCTACCCTTTTCAAGTCATTGCGATGGATCATATCCCGTCCTTACCCAAGTCTCGAAACGGGTATACAGAGCTGCTGATCTGGACGGATTTGTTTACCGGGCTGGACATAGCAAAGACCAGTTCCACCCGTACCGCCCAACAAGTTGCGCAAAGCTACGAGGAATGCGTGTTCAGGCGGTTCGGGGCGAGCGAAGTCATCCGGCAGGATAGGGAGTCCAGATTCATGGCGGACGTATCCCGAGCTTTCAACAAGATCTTAATCAAGAAACAGAGCGCAACTATGGCTTACCGCCCACAGGCGAACGGAAAGGTCGAAAGGATGGTGCAGACTCTGACCAGAGCCCTCAAGATGTATGTGGTGGAGGCAGATCAGTGCGACTGGGACGAATATGCGGAGAGACTGGTTTTTGCCCTCAATTCGTCATACGATCGGGTAAGGGGCGACACCCCTTTCTATTTGGCTTACGGATGGGATCCCCGATCCACTTTGGAAGCCGCCATACCAATAGGGTGCACCAGAAGCCGGGACAGAGACGCCCGCCGCTGGAGGATGGGAGTGCAACGCCACTATTCACTGGCGAGGGAACAAGTAAACGAACGCCTCCGACAAGCAATCAAGGACCGCGCCGATCAGAACAACGACCGAGCCAGGGAACACGGCATAGAGCCCGGTTCCCGGGTATGGCTGTATCTGGATCGGGTCAAGGAGGGCTATGCACGGAAGTTGGCGCATATGTGGCATGGCCCCTTCCGAGTAGCAGAACTGGTCGGGGATCATGCAGTTAAGCTTGTCACGGCCGGCACGGAATATAGCGTTTTCCCGATAGTGCATGTTTCCAAGTTGAAGTTGGTTAAGCATTTCCCGGACCGCCCGAATACATGCCTTACGGTGGAGAGCGACCGGCTGGATTTCGATGAAGCTTTACTGCCGGAGGACAGTTGGGACAAGCCGTTAGACCCGGATGAGTACGAAGTAGAAGGAATTTTGGACGTTCGGAATGGACGGAAAACCCGGTTTGGGCGGATCCACAGAGAGTTTCTCGTGCAGTGGAAAAATTGCGAGGAGCGGTCGTGGGTGGACGAGCTGGATCTAAATTGTGGAGCTTTAATGAGAGAATTCGATCGCCGGCGGGCGAGCCGAAACCGCTTCGGGGTCATGCAGACCCATGAAGAAGGTGAGGCGGAGTCAGAGAATTAGTCCATCCGGCTCCCGGGCGGTGGGCACGGCCGGATCAATTAACACCAATCAGCCAAGCAATCGGCGGATGGAAATTAGTCTGGTCAGAAGTGGGCCGATCGGGTGTTGGAGTAAACTTCGAGTCAGTATGGTGCGGGATGGATCGGGTGTTGGAGTAATCTTCGAATCAGTATGACGCCGGATGGATCGGATGTTGGAGTAATCTTCGAGCCAGTATGGTGCCGGATGGGTCGGGTGTTGAAGTAATCTTCGAGTCAGTATGGTGCCGGATGGAAAATGTCGAAGGATCAGCACCAGAGGTGAAGCCGGATGGTTATGTCGGATTAGAAAGATGGACAAGTGGTTACGACGTGAAAAATGGAAAGAAAAACGTATTATCGAGGCCAATAGCCATTAATGAATGAATAGGATAGGAATAGGTAAGGCTAGCCTCATGAATCATCCCTGGTGAGCTCAGCAGAACTTGTTCCGGAGTCGGGGCACGCGGAGGCCAGGGTGGCGATCGGGGTCCTGCCGGTACTGGTTGCGCCACGGATCCTGTTGGTCGAGCTCATCGAGCGAAGCTTGGAGAGTGGTAGCCTGACGCCGACCCAATCCTGGATACCAAGTCCCGCTTTCGGCCGAATTTCCGCTTTTCTCCACCCGGCGGTTGGCCAGATGTAGCATGATAGGGTGGACAAAAATGTCCAAGTCGCAGTGGCCGCGCTGGATTCCGGCAACAACAAAGTTGCAGAGCTTTGTCTAGCCCTCAGTTGCTCGGTTGCGACGGTTCTTGCGGTCGGCTCGATATTTGGCTAGCTCGGGGGACTCGCGCCCGGCGGCAACGGAAATGAAGAGGTGGTGGGTAGACTCCCAGATGGCTTGCCCATGCCGAGAGAGGTACCCCTTACAGACCTCCCGAAAATACGCGAACCAGCCGACATGGGGTAGACCTATGTCCAACATCTTTGTTGCCAGTATGGCCCAGGGTTCGCAAGATAAGATCGCGTCCAGCGGTTCGATCGCCACTAGCTTGGCATCCCAATCCGTATCCTTGGGCATAGCGGGAGCCGGTGGAAATATCCACAACGGCGGGCGAGTCAACGCCCGGGTGAAGAGTGCAACAGTGAGGTCTTGGATACGCAAGCCTTCCAACTGCGCCTTTGACTAAGGAAGAGCAGCGGCCAGTTCGGAGGCCGTCATGACCTTTCGGCGGGGAATCCATAACGGGGGAGACTCCTCTGAGGACTTTTTGGATTCGTTCTCGTCGAACACGAAGCGGTCCGGGGAAGGTAACTGCTCGTAGCCCTCAGCGGCGACCTCATCACAGTCCATTTCCGGTAGGTCAGGCGCTCCCTCTCCATCGGGAGAGGCGGTAGACGGGCCTTGAGGGTCATGGGGGGAGACTCTAAGGAGAGCCGGGGCAAACGAAGCTTTAGACGAAGATCTGGTAACGCGAGGACGATGGGGGAACTTCCCAGAAGCCGGCGGGGCTGAGATCGAAGTGGGGTTGGGACCCGGCCCGTTGTATCCATGACCTAGAGCCGCACTCGCTGGTGCGGCGGACCGTTTAGGCCGTTTGGTTGCCGCGGGGCCGCGGAGCAACAACCCGGCTAGCCCGACGTTTTTTCGTATGCGCAGGAAGGTCTTCAGTGGACGATAGAGAAGCCGCCGGCTCGCCGGCTGGCACTGGTGGCGGGTTAGGGTTTCGAGAAGTATCCCAAATACGTGGACGAGGAGCCTTTTCCGTGCTTCCGGTCGCCGATTCTGGGGCGGATGCCTCCGCTCTGGGTGTCCGGACTTCCACAGTAGAACCAGCGGCTGAAGGGAGAAGTGGCGCAGCGGAAGCGGCCGGATCAGGATTCCGCGGACAAGCTAGGTCAAGGAGGTGCCTAATAGCCTCCCGGATGGGGGCAGGGCTTTTCATTAGACGCCCCACCCGGGTACCCGACGCGGCTAGCCGAGCTTGACCTTTCTTTATGGTGGACAGGCAGCCCGCGCGCTCCTCCGCAAGCTGGGAAAACACCTCCCGGGCTTCACCCACACCCGATTGGGTCTCGGTGTACGCGGCCTCAAGCTCCCGAATTCGGCGCTGGAGCTCAGGCGATGCTGAGGTCGACTGGTACAGCGCCTTCTGATACTTCGTTAGCTTTTTGGCGAGCCGGATCCGGCGAAACTCCAAATTGCCCAGCTCTATTTGCGAACTCTCCAATTGTTGAGAGAGTTTGATGTAGCTGTCGTAGCGGGTCGCCAACTCGCGCGCGGCTTGAGAGGACTCGACCATCAAGACGCGGAAACACGTGGCATTTTATTCTGAGGACCCACACAGAGTGAGCAAGTTGAGAGACGGCCCCGAACAGGCGAAAATGTACTTCCTCTGGATCTTCAAGGCGGCCATGGCCTTCTGGTTCAAGATGCGCTGTGAGTCCGATAGCTGTTGGAAGTGATCTCTCGCTTTGAGAAGGTCAGTCTTCTCACTTTCCAGTCGACCGATGCGGTCTCGGGATTGGAAGGTAGCCAGTACCTCCCGGATCCGGGCTTCATCTGCTTGCTGGCTAGCCAACCGTGCGGTCACCGCCAACTCCGTCTTGGCTTTCTTTAGGCTAGCCACTTGCGTGCTTAGAGCCGCAATTTGAGTTTGCAGGGCAGCCACGTCGGGCTTCCCTGGATGACGCTCTAGGTCGGCCGGATGGGCGTCTGGGCCTGCGGCCGATGGCTGCTTAGTGGTCGGCGAGTGGCCCGGCAGGGGATCGATGGGGGCGCTGTCACGGTCGGACATAGGAACGGTGAAAATCAAAGTGTGAGAGATGTGGTGAGCGCGTGCCTCAACCGTTGTGCGGCTGCGACAAGGCTCAGGGGCGGCTGTGGCGAAGTGTTTCAGAAATTAACGGACTAATGATGGTGGATGCCCTCATCGGATTGGTTGAAATGTCGCCCTTAGCTGGATGCCCGGACTGGTCAATGGGGGACGCGATCTGAGAGCCCCCGGACGTACCTACAAGCGGCCGGACGGCGTCTGGCCTGGAATCAGGCCGGACGAATGTGATAGAAGGCATGAACAATCGGGCTAGCGGGCTAAGCGGACGGGACGACCGCGGACGTTGGACGGCCGAGGGGCAGATTGGTGGCGGATTGGTAGCGGATTGTTTGGAAGGTATGAGTGAAAGGAGCCTGAAGGAAGATGAGTGTTCCAGTGGATGAAGAGGCACCTGGATCGGATGAGAAGCTGCCAAGGAAGTGCTAGCGCCAGCGGCCAGGGAGCTCGGATGGATGGCCATCCGGCCGAGCCAGCCGGGTACAATGTACCAGCCGGACTGGTACCAGCTGGGTACGGTGTACCGGCCGGGTACCATCTGGGGTTGGCGTACTGGCCAGGCGGGTACACAAAATAGGAGTTAACCGGGCTGTTTGGGGTAGGTCACACAAAAGGGAATATTGGATATAGGATAAATCAGTATACGTTTCGCTTTCTTAGACTCAAGTCGCTTTTATTGGTTCACAGCGGAGGGCTAACAAGGTCCCCTCCTGCTGCTATTGCTTTGCCCGGGGAAGGTTCCGTAAACCCACCGGAAGTCCCCTGACCGGGAGTCGCGGCGTCTTCGTATACTCACCTCAAGCCGCCCGTGTTTTGAACACGGTATTAAGTATTGGGAAGTGGTGACATTTTGGCCTTCTGTGGAAGAGTGTGGAGTTATATTTGGATTCCCCTTTACATACACATTTGGATTCACCCTTCGTTATTATTGGTTTAGCTGACCGATTGATTATTCTCGGTCCAGCCGGCACTATACAAAGTTCAAGTACGTTATTGGTTTAGCTGGCCGATTGATTATTCTCGATCCAGCCGGTACTATACAAAGTTCAAGTGTATTGCTAGACGAGCTCCCCGGTGACGATTTCCGCCCAGGAGCTACCCCTAGTCCTAACCCTCATCTCCCTATTCGGCGGATTTACACTTTTCGCCCTAGGGTCCACCAGGAGAGCAAACCACCCAGTACTGAGGGGTACACAAGGTGAGCTTTCAACATGCAACATCCGAGCATTCACGATCAATCGGATGGAATTGACCGATCCCACCGGCCGGATGCCGGATCGGATCATGACTCGGATGGACGGAGTACCCCCTCCGATAGTCAGTCGTCTGGGCCCCCGTGGGTGTTCGCGTCTCAGGAAGATTTTCTGAGAGCGACTACACCACACTGAGTAACATGGGCTGAATCAACAGGATTACGTCCCAATTGACTAAGGAACTGTTCGAGGTGATCGGTTTATCCGTTGACCAAACTCGAGCTCGTTAGTGTCCGAGAATACAGTGACATGACGGTCTTAATAAATGTCATACAGGACAATCACATCGTCAGTCGCAAAACCATTCACCACTCGACTGTATCAAGCACATACACCACAATATTTACGGCCCTCAGCCCTCTGTCATCATTTCTAGTCTTTTTAGTTCTACTCACCGTTATCAATTGGTGGCATTTGGCATGTACAGCCAAGCCACAATCAACACAATTGATCACCTTTCCCCGTGCAGAAACATCTCGCATTGTCCCTCGAGCTTCAGCAAAGAGCTGAATAATGAAAGTTGAATAGCAAGCATCGCTCTTCTCCTTTGTGTTGCTTGTCTCCCTATCGTCGACAAAACTGTTATGGTCTACATCATTTTAGTAAAATATGTGTTCTATCTTGATATCATGTTTTGCAGTGTATCATTTTTGGTATCATGGTGCAAATCATTGAGACGAGGTTGCATGCGTCTCATTATACTTACAATCCAACCAAGTTGGTTCGGCATTAGGTTTTTGTCCACGGTGGGACTCGAACCAGCAGTCTCCCGATCCCGGGGGCAGGGCCTTAACCACTGGACCAACCGGTGTAGGCGAGGTGCAAATGATTGCGAGTTTGGTGCAAATGACTGAAAAAAGGTGTACAATCTAAAGCACCCAACTTTGGCAAGATAGCAGCTCCGATAACCCTGACTTGGCATTTCTCATTGTACACTGACAGTTGAAACCGAGCACTACAGTACCTGACGTGGACCAACTTTATTAACTTCACGGTAGTAAACTTAAGAAAGTTGGCCCTGGACGAAAACTTTAAGCCTGGATTCGACCATATGTGGACAGCATACCTGCAACTCATGGTCAAACCACCCTGATAAACTTTGATAAGATGTCCGCTATCATCCAGCGCAATTTCATTTTTACTTTGGTCAACAGATGTGAACGGCCTCACTTTAGCCCGTTTTATCAGTGGACTTAGAATGCGGTACATCACAACAATTCAACTCCTGTCCAACAAGCGATAGAGACGTGAGCGTCAAACAGCCGAACAGATACACCAGCTCGTTTCAAATAGATATATTTTGCTTTTAGGTGCGTGATGAAGGGTTTCATGAACCCAGGACATCATCAAAACCAACGTCGAAAACATTGTGAGCATACATTAAAAATATTTAAAAAATACGTGAGTGTCTTGTTGTCGACCAGCGCGACCAGTAAACTTCGAGCCCGATATCGCACCTGCGAAGGTCCAAGTGAGTAAACACCGTCGTTGATCCAACAACCGGAGAAGTTAGACATGTATTGCTGGGTCACGGATTCGCATATTATCGGATAACCCAAGCCGTTCCAGATTGAGCACGCCACCCACTTGCGCGGTAGATTGCTCCAAGGGCTTTAAACGACACATTGTTGTGAGTATGACGGAGGTCTCGTAAAGCCAGCGCCTTTCGTAAGCCCAACAAATGCATCGTCTTCTAGCTTTTTAGCCTGTAAGATGAGTCCCGCAGCGCTGAAAGACGAAGTACTCCATTAACGAGCAACTTCTGGTCACAATTTGTCATGCAAACTTGCCACTGTGCATGTGTTATGCTTTGTAGTCCTTGGTACTGAACCGAATAAGCGCCCTCCATAAGAGGAACATTGTACACAACATTACAGCCGAAGGTCCATCCTTGAGCTATTTCAAAAGAATTGATATCTAATCTGTTCCAGACCACTTTGTAATTTAGGCTTGGACATCAGTTTCAAAACTAAATGTTGATGGCGAACAAAGCTCATCATTTGTTTGCTTGTTCCGAGAGATTGAAGGTAATGTCTTAAATGTTTAAGCTAAACATTATTAATATGTGTAGCGTTTACCAGCCTTCAATTATGGTCGTAAATCCGCTTCATACTGTGCGTACCGCGCGCGTGTGAATAGAAAAGTGCCAATACGACTCATGAATTTTGGCGAGGCGTCTGATGGCCTCTTCAATCGCCTCATTGGTCTTATAATACGCAAAAAGCGCCCATTTTGGTTGCCTTCTGCCTTATTTTCAGGACAGAAAAATGCGGTCGTCGGGGTCGCAGTCACTCCCTTGGTGATGGTGAGCCAGCGACAGAACGCCCAGTCGTATGACAATTTCGGCTGCATAAAGCTTTCGGGCACTTTGACGACCGAAATGTCCGAATACAGAAAGATACCATCACTCGGCAGGATCGATTGAACGATTTTCACATCCACCAATGCGTGTAAAAGACGGTCGCGCTTTTGCCTGGACTGGTCTGCAACAAAAGCATAAAAGGTCTCAAATCCCTTGTAAGGCTATTCCGTCGTTACGTTCCCAACATGGTTCCGGACGGCCTCGTCTTCGGAAAGGTGTTGCTATGCTCTAATACTCATGATCCAGGTATTGGCAAGACAGATACCCTGAATCAAATTGCTAGGACCGATAGCCCAGCCTACCTTCCATCCCGTCACAGAAAAGGTGTTTCCAGCGCTCGAAACTGTCAGCGTGCGCTCCCTCATGCCGTCCATGTTAGCGATCCGTAAGCAGTTGCAAGTAGTGCAAAAGCGAGAAAAGTCCAGTAAACATCGACATGGTCAATGAAAACGACTTGATACCGTCCCAGCTTTGCAGGGAACCGACGAGAAACGGCGCCACGCCTATCAGCAATACCATCAACACGAAAAGCAGAGCCCGGAGAACAAGCGCCTTGTTTCGTAAACACATGCCCAGGCCAAGTTGCCAATCCACAAGACAACTACAGAACCACCGATACATGCTAAAAGGATACCAATCTGACTCAGACTAAATGGAGAAGAAAAAGACATAGTACATGGCCAGAGGGTGGCGAAGTTCACGGATCGCATAGAACAAGCGGCTCATGGGACGAAGGGGGTACATGAGAGTGGCTTCATAGTTGTAAAAGCCGTTCCATGTGTCGACTGGGACCGTTGACTGGCTACTTAGCAGTATTTTCTCACCTTCTTGGTTCTCTTTTTTTACTGACATGAGCCAAGAAAGCCAATACGTAATGTAATATCCACGCGTGCTTTGGATAAATCTAAACCATCCGTGTTAAACAAAAAGGGCGCCAGGAGCCAGCAGGTGCCAAGTAGCCATATAGCAAAGGAAGCAATTCCATAATCTTGGCCCTTCGAGCTATATGCGTCCAAGAGCTCAATGTCTGACGGAATCTTGTCGGGATTCTTATCACAATCAAAGATCGCAGTGGCACAGTCAGTACTTTGCCAGTACATTTGTCCCAATGTTAAAGTTCCCATATGTACTAAACATGAACATGAGACCCATCAATTCAACAGCCTTGCAGTAGTGCGACGCAGCGTATTCCTTGTAAAAATTGACCATTGTTTCACGAGCGATCGCAAACCCACGCCCAGTGCCGCGGTACTTCGAGCCACCACGCATGATGGCAATGTCGTAAAAGTGCGACTTGGTCCCCGTTTCGAAAATGTTAAATACCAGACCAAGCGTCACAATGAGCTCCACAAAGTTAAAGACAGCTTGGTGCCATCCGTACTCGACAAACAGCTATGCAATCAACGGAATAGTCATCAACATACCAAACGGGAAGATAAACTGCGTGTTCATCACTTCCGTCAACTCATCTAACGAGTCGGTCGTAATGATGGCAGATTCCTCAATCTCTTGGTGCAGTGCAATGTAAACTTTTCCATAAGCGTAGACGAAAACAAAGAGCACGACGAGTGTTACAGATATAAAAAAAACCATGTGACCGTAAAACATAGAGTATAAGCGGAAAAAATCCATGCCAGCACCCATTCGATGCGAATCGCGACTCAGCGAGCTTTCCGCGCATCCGTTCCCGAGCTTGGCTTCAAATGCGTTATTTTGACTCAATGATACGTCCCGACCCTTGCTACACTACATAA
>MIQA02001832.1:9676-29336 GCA_001887855.2 Sclerospora graminicola | reverse complement strand
GATACTTAGGATATTTCTTTGGGTGGACTACACTACAAACAGTTAATTGGGCATTACGAATACGAAATGTTCAGAGAAGGCTAGCAACGGCAACGGATTGTGGAACAGCGTTTATGGAACGGGTTCAATTATTCAATGTCATAGCGATCCCCTCAATATTATTCACAGAGCGAATGTTTGAGCCTACCGTTGAAGTGATGAAAGAGTTGGTGAATATCCAGAAGGCGTTCTTATGGCGGAACAGTACGGTGAGTGAAGGCAGTCGACACAAGATCTCACCCACGTTATTGTTCACACCACAGGCAGCAGGAGGTGTGGGACTGATTTCAATACCGGTAGCTATGAAAATCCAACGGTTAAAGTTGGCGTGTCAATGGCTTATTGCAGCGAGGGATAGTTATCAGAGGGCATGGTTAGAGTTAGCAGGGCTGGGAGTGGATAACAATTATGGGCACCTATTAACCCCTGTATCAGGTTATAAAGTATGCAAAGCAGGAGCAACAGTGAGGGCAGGAGCACTACCGACTATAGCGAAAGAAGTGGAGGAATGGTTAGGGCCAAAACAGGACAAGCTGAGGAAGTTAGATGAGTATTCACAAACAGTGCTACCGCGGGTAACAGCGCTAATGGAAATGAGACTCGGCATGACAGGGTTGGCTCTACAGCCAAAAGATGAATTCACGATTCAAGTTGATATCGAAGCTTATCAATACCATGATCCCCTTCCCACATCAATGATCCCATTCTGGGGAACATATCGGTGGGAATCGAATCCATGGATCCGAGAACAGAAAGCGCCAGTGTTATCGGCCAAGAAGTATTACCGAATACCGGTGGTATCAATACGTGAGTTGAGAATATTACGACTAACGACAAATACTTATATGTGGCGGGTGCAAGGGTTAGATGGATACTCCCACACCTGTGCCAAAATAGGTCGGTGGTTGTGCTCAATCATAACAGCGTCTCCAAGCGTTGAGGTTGGTCATTACATTGGAGAAAGGCCACAGATAACTCTGAGCAGAGGCCCGAGGTGTTTGGAGTCGCATAGGTGGACACTTGTAAGACCAGGAACAATGCGCGGACAGGGTAAGAGTGAAACAGAAACGGTGTGGTTAAAGCAGAAAGTAGACGGTATCTTGTGGGAAGTAGTATCCAATATCATGGATAACACTGAAGACCAGGAAGATACAGTAGGTAAGTTTGTAGTGTTCAATCCACACCCAGATATTCACCTGATCGGATGGGAAATGGAAGAAACCACACCAATTCGACGGATATGGGCAAATTTCAGGCGGTCATTTCGAAAACTTTACTTTCATGGAGTGGCACCGCAATTACAGCCAATATTGGCGAAGTGGAAAAGAAAAGGCATTTCAAGTGAGTGGTGGAATGAAATACAGGATGTTGATCCTGATTAAGTATGGGAACACAACAACTTACTGACGAATTACCAAGTATGGGTGCAATATCGGGTGACAACCATGCAATTAAACACCTTTTACGCCAGAAGCATAACGGATGAGCGATGTGTCCTGGATAAAAGTTGTAGGAGTAATCGATCGGACACATACCATATCCTGTGGGAATGTCCGCGGGCTCAAGCCCTTTGGAGACGAGTATTGCAACATTGGCGTGGTATAACTTTATCAGATATGAGTTTAGGAAGTTTTCGTAAGGCAATAGTAACAAGATGTGCCCCGCCAGTGGGAAGTGGGATCAAGAAGGCGATGATGAGGCAGTATGGCTGGTATGATGATACGTATCCTGATGTTTTCCAGAGACTCTGGAAGGGAATCTGTGGAATGGGGATGACGTGGCTATGGCAGTTGCGGAATCAGACCATTTTTCAAGGTATCCTGAAAGAAGCGCAGGAACATTTGGAATTTATATGGAATCAAGTTAGAGCTCAAGTTGAAGCTGTTGCGGAATATGAATCAAAAGTTCATGCGTTACGAGAAGAAGGGATCCGACTGAAAATCAGTTCCCAGTGCATCTTTACCCAATTACCAGCACCGGACCCAGACAACCGTAGCAACACCCAGGATAACAGATATCCACCCAGACTGGTTAACTCTCCAGATAAGCCTGAGCCTAGATTACATTCTAGATTAGACATGTTCATAGTAGCTAATAGTTAAGACTAATTAGACTACATTATTATTATTATTATTATAAAGGACTGATTCTAATTCAGTTTCGAAGAGAGTAAAACCGATAAAGGTACTGTAATAGTCTATATAATGGTCCTTTCAAAAGCGATGTCGCCTTTAAAGTATTGGTCGTTTGCATTATATTTGTCGTCACTTCGTCTAATATTGCGTCAAGCCAACCATCAATCTTCCCCAAAGAACTTATCGAGCTCAATATCGACTTGATGTATATGAAATATGACTGACGTCATTCAAGTTGTAGGTGTAGTGTCTGCCATCCCTAATTTCTTGGCGTCGCTAGCTATTGATTTGTAGGGGTGGGAATGGTGCTGCCGCTATAACAGACCAAAAAAATTACACTGATTCTTGTTTCCACGGTCGTTATTTTTACGTCACTGTATGCTACGTTTGGGATCTGCGGATATCACGCGTTTGGGAACGACATGGACGCTAACGTCACGCTCAATTGTTAAAGGAATTGACGTCTCGGTCATACCCGTAAAGGTGTTTCTATGCTTTACGTACCCAGTCATACCTATCCTGTGCTTGAAATGTTACAACCTCTAACAACATGCGGCAAGAAGCTTGAGCCACCATCCAGTTCCCAAAAAGACGTTTCTTTGCGTGCGAGCATCGCGTTGTTCATTGCCGTTATCGCTGTCGAAATTCCACGTCAAAATTTTTACTTTGTGTTCCAGAAGCGGATTCACACTTACAATTTTGTCAACTTAGTTTATTTCATTTCTTACCACGACCTGCTGTTCACTTCTCGCCTTCATCTTGCTAGCATGGTTACACTTCCGATGAATCGATGACATGGAATAATCGATTGAACCATGTGCGATGATGGCGTTGGGCTTTGGCATGTTCAGTGCTAGAGTTATCGATTCAATCAAGTGTTTGCTTTAGATTGCTGGTGTGAACCTGCATGATATAGGGGTACATCTCGTTATGTCAGTAATCGTTAATCGTTAGTATAGCACAAGCCTCACCTTGGCACGCCTTCCACCCAAAAGATGTTCCTTTTCTGCTCATGTTTCCTGGTAGGTTGTCGTTATGATTAGCGTCAAGTCCTCACGCATAACAAACTTCAGATAATGGATTTGAAATTGCGCGCCAAAAACGAAATCACTGAAATTTGGTGTAACACATAAAAATCGTTTTTGAGGGGGTATGTGTTAATACTGATGTCTCAATTTGAGAGAGTTGTCTGTTTGGTAAAAAACGATTTTCAGATTTGTGTTCGAAGTTCCATCATGACTGTTTGATCACTCGGGATTTTGCTTAACAATAGCTCTGCTTTTCTGATAGTCATGCACTGCACAGTTGCGTGTCGGAGGTTCATCATGAAGTCGATCTCGGAATTTCTGTACGATGTCGAACACCCACGGGGGCCCAGATGACTGACTGTCGGAGGGGATACTCCGTCCATCCAGGTCGTGATCCAGGTCAGCATTCGGAATGAATGGACACACTGAGCGGCGGTCGACAAGAAAATTCCCGCCCTACTCCAAGATGACATTCAGGACGTGCTGAAAACATGCAAAAAAGTGTATCAGCAGCAGTGCTGCTGGAGGACGAAGTTTCTACTCCTCAAGATCACCGTATCAAGCGCTTTTCAGCCCAGACTGAACCAAGCTCGATGCCATTGTTCGGGCAGCAGATACCCCTGTTTTCATCATGGACGTGAGGGATGTTCATTTTCCGTCGTTTGGATGCACTTGCTGTCGTTCACCAATGTTACGAGGCAAGAGGATTACTACATCAAGAGATATAAGACGATGTCCTAGCTGCTATGGTCCGACCAAGGTACTCCATTGAGTTATTTCTTGTTATTTTTTAAAAAAAATTAAGTGTTTATCTGCCGTTTTCAATAGTTCACCCGTTCTCTTCTGATTGTAAACTCTCTATAGTGAATATTTGTCTTAGACGATAATCCAATAATATCAACTTAGATTTTCCGCATTTATGGACACCTGTCTATTCATTTTGCCAGGAAGTATATTTGAGTCTGCTACAATTTCTCAAAGTTTAAGATCACACACTTTACGCAAACTGGTAGCGTCTGTTCCGCGAGAATGAGCTCGTAGACAGCACGCTTTCTTGACACATGGACTTAATATTGAATGCATTTTCCTCTTTTCGAGAGGAAAAAGTCTTCGAGTTGAACTACCGTAGGAGCGAAAAGGGAATTCGATCCATTTGATTACTTCAGTCTATCTTAATTACCACTAAAACAGAAAATGATATGAGGTGGCACATTTCTGTAATTCGAATGTATAATAAACGTTTCTGCTAGTAGGCCAGTTAGACATCAGCATTTGTTAGTTGTCCTCTGTTGATAGTTCCATCTCCTGAATCGACATCACTGACAATGAGAAGTCTGTAAACATTGTCATGTACACCATTTTGAGCTCAAACTGGGATATAGATTGGTTCAAAGTGGGAATGTTATGTTTTAACAATTTTATGTTTGAATCAAAGTGGGAATGTTATGTTTTAACAATTTTATGTTTTAATCAAAGTGGGAATATAGACGATTCAATGTGGGAGGTAAATCGTACCTAAGGAAAAACGGGTGTTATGCGTGAAGTACTCATCTAAATATTATCACACGTCAGTTGGGACGAAGGTGCATGTAAAGTTGTGCAAATGGGAAGGCGCAGCACAGCCCAAAGGCCCACAAAGTCGACTAAGCAGCCAAAACACACGCCGGCCGGGATAACGCAAACGGATCTTATACGCTTCTTGAAAGTATTTCGTAATCGACGTGTGCTTGCATTCATCGTTCTCAAAAAATGTCTTATCCGCACTCTCTTTCGATAATCCATTCACGCGGTAGCTTCGACGCACACCAGGACGATGCGTGATGCTCACTTTAACGCCTCGAATGGCTTTACTGAACGCCGAGTGTTGATACTTGGTCAAAGACGGTGGCATCTGCCGCATACTCAGCGACTCGCACAAATAGTCGACGACATCCATTTCTTCGACAAATGCCGTCGCCACCAAGTCCAAGTCGACAATCATTCGGTTCTGAGTCGCCCGCAAGCTCTGAAAGTAGCCAAACCAGAGCTCCGCGCCTTCTCCAAGCGATGTTGCACCAGCACCATGAAACAAATTCCTGCCCACAACCGTAAACTTTTGCGACGCCGTGTGCCGCAGCGCCACATCCAGTGCTTGCAGTGCATCATACGGCGTATAATTCAGAAACTCGCGTGCTAAGTTGCCCATCAGTGCTTTTATAATATTATTAGCGAGCGATTTTGGCGGCCCCTCATTCCCAAAACTTTTGCCACCTTCCGCCATCATCACATCGTAATGATACACGTCGCCCGCCAACGTGAAGTTCACCTTAAAATGATTGGCATGAATTTTCACCGCTTTCCCGAGTTTGCCAAACCCTGGACGAGATGAGCTGGGACGGCGTCGGGACATGCTCTTTCTCTTCCACCTGCATCGTGAGCGACGCAATGTTGGACGCTAATAAAGGAACCGTGGGAGCGACGAGTACCGGAGCCGGGGGCGGTGGAGCGGCTGGAGGACCAGGGCTAGAGACGGAGAAAATAAAAATCTTTTCAATGATTACAATTTTCCTTAGGTACGATTTACCTCCCCCATTGAATCGTCTATATTCCCACTTTGATTGAAACATAAAATTGTTAAAACATAACATTCCCACTTTGATAAAATTGTTAAACATAACATTCCCACTTTGAACCAATCTAGATCCCAGTTTGACCTCAAAATGGTGTACTGATGTCTCAATTTGAGGGAGTTGTCTGTATTCCGATTACTTGTCTGTTTCAGAAAAGAATGAACAGTTTGACTTGACCTTTCATATCTCCACTATTATTTTGACAACAACCACAATCATACCATATTCAAAAGAGCGCGGTGCGTGCTATCGACCAGTATTTTTTACATTCCATAACAGGCAATAATCAGGTATATAACAGCATATTTGTGTGATCGGATTTGACAGGTAAAATGATTTCTTTCGCAAAATGAACAAAATTGAGTTTTATCATATGACAGTATATATTCAGAATGCTGGTTGTATGATAAATCCAAATCTACAGTAATATGAGCACAAAACACGCTACAGCACGTTTTGTAAAACTACCCAATATCGAATATTGTTAATTTCCACCAATCATAATGCTTAGGTTTTCTGTAAAAAACCAAAACCTTCATTCTTTTCTGAAACAGACAAGTATGTTGTGGATAGTGATGTCAAGGGTAAGGTTAGCCATTACCTCAACCTGAAGGCATACCGGTTATCAGTCTTCCAAATCTACATCAATGAACTGTTTGAGCAAGGTTTTCGAGCAAAATCGGCCAATTTATTCTCATATAAACGTATAAGGTTGGCTAAGGTCCGTAACCTGACGCAAACTGATCCTGACCGGTAAAGGCTCCGTCCTTAACCTTGACACCTCTAGTTGTGGATCGTTATGTGAAACCCGTACCTGAAAAAACGGTACATGGTATCACAGAAGATGCTTACTGTGTGAAATGAACGATATGTAAACCAGTAATTTGACAGCGAAATTATGCCAAAATGCGCAGGTTTTAACATATGTCGGCAGTCCGTGCAACGTCCATAGTCAAACTTAGAGTGAACCCACGGAAGATGTTTTGTGACTCCCTTCCTTATGCTGATTTTGCGAAAAGAGCTCGACATTCCTCTTTTCAAGTGTGGCCGATGAATTGATGTAGCATAACGACGACAAACTTTCAGCTTTCTCCCTCTTTCCCGCGAGAAAATTCAGTGTTCATAATATCACAAAGTTGCTAGCTCATTGCTTTGAATACATGGTCAAAATGATAAAGATCCCCGCACTATGTAAGCCTGGGCGTCAGCGAAGCAAGCGTCAAGATTTTTGAAGTTCTTGCGGTCGATGATTAATCGAATTTATCAAAATAAACAACTGATAGGTCGGCTCGGCAACCACACCGTTTCAGGTTTTGCTCTAACCAACATTGGCAGCGGCAAAAAAGTGGCAGTGAAGTTTCAACGACAGCTAGTACAGAAATTTGATGATGAGAGCGTGTGCTATTTCCTTGATACGGGAGTGCTGAAGTACCCGGACGCCTGTATACCTCACCCGAAATAGCGCGACCAGCGAAATAGCTCGACTAGCCTGACCTGGACGCTTGTGTACCGTACCCGAAATAGCGAGCCAACCTGTATGGTCACTCATATCGACCTGGGGGTGACCTGGCCATCCTCTTCAATATTTTCTTCTTGGCCACCCGTTTAGCCCGACTACCACAGGGATATGACCTCCCTGGAGCCTCGCATCCATACTTGGACCACCCACAACTATCGGCCGCCTTCTAGCCAAACTTGATCCCGCTGGTCGACTCCGAGCAACGTGGCTGGCCTGATCCACTGCACCTGGACCAACTCCCTTAGCTTCTGTTCTGCGTCCAAATACTGATCCGACGCTTCTGAACTTCCATGAACACCTCCCACAGCTGCCATATGATGTCTGTTAGTAGCTGGTCTAAAGCAGCCATCCTGGCCAGCAATTTGGGCCAATCCAATACAAACCGGCCAGGCGTACTTCACATCCGGCAGTTGATTCATTCCGGAAACAGTTCACCACAGCCACACCTGATTCTTGTCGCATCTGCACAACGGTTGGGGTACGAGCTCACCTGACATAATTCCTAACACTCTGTTCCACGCACATGCCTCAACTCGGTGAGTCCTCTATTCACCTTTTCCGATGACCTTAGTCGAGCTGGTCCACGAACCAGCCCGAGGTTCCATCTGCCTGTTCTCTAACCACCTCTTTTTACCTCCCCATCCTGCTTGTCGGTCCCGATAATACCTGTCGAATCATCCAGACCAACAATGACTCGCCATTCAGCAGGCCTGTCGAATCATCCAGGCCAGCGACGTTTTTCCATCCAACAGACCGGAAATCGCGACTGTGTCATCTTCCTCACACGCCCCTGACCTGGTACTACCCCCGGCTGATGCTGACACGGCTCTACGCCTTTTCGGCCAAGTCTATACGGACCGGGACGAGCTAACGCAATCTGTATCTTCCCTCCAAGCCGATCTCCGACTCAGCCAAGCTAACTGCACGGTTCTGGGACAGCGCTGTACACTCATTCGTCTGAAGCTGGATCATGTCAGGCATCAAGTTTCGGAGTTGAAGAATGATCGTCAGAAAGCCCGGAGGGAGATAACCCGCCTTCGGGCTGTAATAGGCCAGCTCACTGAAGCATTTCATCAAGTAGCCACGCAGTCTGATCCTCCCGAAGTAACAGATTTAAAAGCTCAAGTGGATGCCCTGACCGCCCAGGTGGATGGGTTGGAACATATCCAGGTGGGTATAATTCAAGCCATTGACCTAGCAAACCGTTGGGCAGATGAGGCCGCCGCCCGCAATTCTCTTTCAGAGCCTGATGACTTTCGCGACCGAATAGCTAGCCTTGAGGCTCACTTAACGCAAGAAGACCGGCTTCGTAAGCTGGTGGATGTCGTTGAACCTCTTCGAACCGCTAACCAGGAATTAGTCCTTCAATCCAGACTTCAGCGTAAGTGCCCAACCACTCTCCATATCGTTACTCCGTTACTTATGGCTTGCACCGACCGTGTTCGCTTTATCGTAATGGCACGACTGAAAGTCTGTCTGCTGAAGCGTCGTAAAAATCCCAAGAGCTGTAATATCTCCACGACAAATACCGCCAAGTCTCCCATGAACTAATTGATACGCAAAACGAACGAGACCAGCTGCGAAAATCTCACTCTCAGGCCCTCCATCGCATTTTTTCCCTCCAACAACAGTTCAGGAGGCCCCCTCTGGGCAGCATAGACTGCAGGCCAGCCAGAAGTCGACCAGCTGGATCAATTGGGCTAAAATGCGGTTGATGGTGGCCGTTGGTGGTCAAGAGACAGATACGAGGCTCCAGGGAGGCCATGTCCCTGGAGTAGCCGGACGGAACACCGGAGATTAGGGAGCGGCCATAAAAAAGGAATTGGAATCGACGGTGAGGTACCGGTCAAGTTAAGACAATCTCAGTCATAGCTTGGCGAGGCCTGTGATAACTTAGCCTGGGCCGATCATGCCATTCCTGCCTTGCTGGCTAAGGAGGACCGTATCAGGTCACTAATCTGCAAGCTGCAGGATGAACTTAAAGAGGCCCGAGTTCGGATTGCTTCAGTGGTGCAGGCACCTCCGCGCGTGCAGGAGGCAGTCTTGGACATCTTGGATATGATGGATAAGTGGAAAACATTCCCCGAACCAACTTCAACCCTTCAGTCTGACTCGATCCATCATTCTCAGTAACTTATCCCTCGACGTCCGTTGCCTCGTCCAGTACTGATGTTGTTCCGGCGTGAATTAGAGTGTGGAATGCCTCTCAGGACCCCAAACCACCGCGAGCTTCCATAGCCTTCTGCTGGAGAGGGAAGAAAACGGTTAAGCGTCCGACCAGCTCCGTTTTTTGCCCTCGTCCAGCCCTTAGCGATAGAGACATGAGAAACCTTCTCCCATGCCCGTGAAGTGTCTCCTGTGCCTATGCGGGTTAGCCGAGTCTGACAACGATTCGGATTCGGCTACTTGCCCAAAGGAATCTACTGCTGTCTCTCCTCTCGCCATCTCGGTATACTCTAACTTGAAAACTAACCCGCCGTTCAGCTTTAAGTCTAGGCCATTGTCCGGCTTGAAAACGGACCTGCTGTCCTGCTCTAAAACTAGACCACTGTCCAGTCTCAAGACGCCCCCGGCAGGTGAAACTTACAGTGATCTCGAATATGACGACGACAACGACGAAAATTTCCACGACCAGCAAGTGGGTGATACCCTGTCTCGATCCCGTGCGGCTACCCGATGATCTCTCTTGAACTCTGGCAGTCGTGCCAACTCCCACTTGGCCCCGGATCAAGTCATCGATCAATTTGCAGACCCCTCCACCAGCTAGCTTCGGTTCCGAGAGTCACGACTTCACCCAGCTCTGTCTCATGCCCCCAAGCTCCGGTCGCTTACTAACCCCCGGGAACAAACCTGACTCCAAGCATGTTTACAGCGCTCGGAAACTTGAGAGGAAAGTCGAAGAGTAAGGCGAGGATGAAGAGAAAGATGAAACAGAGGAACTGTAACTGGAAGAAGATATTGAAGAGGAAGTTCTTGATCAGTGGCTGCCTCTCAGTCTCAGGGACCTCGAGAACCCGTCCGTCAGGATGGAGATGCCGACTCCCCGTCCACGTACTCAACCCGGCCGATCAGGTCGATCAACAACCGTACTCCAGACTTGCGGCGCAGTTCCACTCAGCGTCTCCTCTCCCGATGCTCCCGATCCTGTGGCTACCTCACGGTCGCCTCTTAAATATGGCTGACCGACCTATCGGAGATCCATCCTTGGCCGGTCGAACAGTTGGAGAATATAAGCCTTGCCGGACATAAGTGAAGGTGGGAAAATCCAAAAGGCAGGCCTAGACAGAAAACGAGCAAGTCTGACGCTGGGGCAATGCTTATATTCTCCAACTGTTCGACCGGCCAAGGATGGATCTCCGATAGGTCAGCCATACTTACGAGGCGTCCGTGCGGCCAAGACAGACTGGCGTCCCGACCTGATACAGGTAGACGCACTTGACGAGTTAATGGAGTTAAAACCTTGGGAAGTGTTGGCCACCGATATGGCTTCCATCCAGCCAGTGGTTTACTTATTTCAAGTGAAATATCGGGATTTCACCGCCACCCATGCCCAAGCTATTTGGGAATCTACTTATTTTTTATATATCTCTGCTGAGGCTTGTCGAATTGAACCGCTCCTTAAGATCTATTTCGCCGGCAGGAAACGTCGACGTAACCGGGCGACGGAGGCGTAGGTTCGTCTGTGTGCCTTCGTCCTGGATGGAATCAAGATTGGTGAATATAATCTGTACTTATTTATCGCGCCTTTTATTCTTCATATGGCGAACCGGAAGGTCGAGAAAAAAGGGAAACCTGCCGAGGATGGCACATGCTATCCTGGCCTATTTAACCTGGACCAAACCGCCTCCCTCTCTGAGTCTCCGGAGCATATCGACGAACAGGACCCTTGACACAATCAATATCGTGACCAACCCTCCAGCCATCCCGAAGTCCAAGAGACTCGACTTCGCGACAAATATTGCCGACAGCCGTGAGTGGTAACCTGGCTCATAGCCTGATCTGGCCCGTTTTCTATTTCGTTTACTTGTTCCCTCTTTTCATACGCAATCCAATATGTCCGTCAGTACTCCTTGTTCCCTCCATCGTTTGTTTCCGAACCACCTGATCACTTCGGCCCACCTTCTTCCTCCGGCTTTGGTCAATAACTCCGACCAGCCAGCTCAGGAACAAATCTGTGACTTTTTGCTCGTTCTTTAAGCTGATTTTTATTGGTCGATTACTGACCCGGCTAGCATGAGGATCCTTCAGTGTGACCTCCTGTCACGGTGGAGTGGTTCATACCCCTCCCGGGTCTGGGTGTCTGTTTCACAAATCTGATCATCGGACTTTTCTTCCCTTGACTGGCTGGACTTGGATATCCAAATTTCATCCATGATCGGTCCATTTATCTCTGGTAGCTTGTTAATTTTCGCCAGTTCGCCTACCATAGCTGGATCCGAAACTGTAACTCCGACTTGGTCTCGCATGGCCAAAGTGGCCAGATGGTCTTCTCTCCTATTCCACTCTCTTTTAACATGTAGCACTTCATGCTCTGGTCATTTTCATACAGCTGAGATGACACGGTCAATTAACAGTCTTATTCTGGAGGCTTTGCAGTCAATCTCCCCAGTAATTTGTCTAATTACTAGATTGGAGTCGCCACATATCATAGTTCGCCCCTGCGTCTGGCCGACCAGCAAGTCAAAACATAGCAACAGTCTTCGGTACTCAGCTTATGTGGTCGTCGGACTGGCCGGATTTTGGTCGGTGAGCTAGTCGCCTGCTGAGGCCGGCGATTCCACTTCTCATTGGCTAAAATAGCTGACCCGGCCAGCAATTTATCCTGCCGGTCCTGCTCTCGCAACCTATGGTAATCCACATCCCGCAGATCATACTGTACTGCCACGTAGACCGCAAAGTGAAAAAAAACGGCTGTAGTAGTTCAGGCTGCCTAAAAAGGATTGTATAGCCTTCAGTGACCGCGGGAATGGTAAATTACTTAGAGACTCCAAATCTTTCGGACTGGCTTCCAATTCAGCAATCGAGACCTGGTGACCCAAGTAGGTTACCTTAGTCTTTCCCCAGAAACGTTTCACTTCGCTAATCGAGAGATTCCACTTTTCACACGTAACCATTGATTGCTCCACTTCTTCAGCTCTGGTTTTAGTTCCTGACAAGTTAGGAACTGCAGATCCACCGATAAATCTGCGACCAATTGTCCATGCCCTAGCGCGGCTCCCAGGCATGTCGTGGCAAAATAAGCTTGTTGACGGGATTTAACAATATTCCGCGCAGAGATGGCATCTTCCACCTCCGCGAACCATCTCCGAATGGGTCCCCCTCTTCGCCAGTAAAGGGCGGTATACGCGCCTTTACTACTTGCTTGCTGTAGGCGTTGTGGGTGCTTACTGGCAAGAAGAAAGCGTAGTGAACGTCTAGAGACGAGGATTGAGTGGAGGTGGTGTAGGAGGCAACGACGAGACAGTCTTTTTCTTTTTCGAGGGAGTTGGAAGACTGGCACTAGCGGAGGCACTAGCGGAGGCACCAGTGGCTGCCTCCTCGAGTGCACGCAAACGACTTTGTAAGTGTTGAACCATCGCGGGAAAATCCTCGCACTTTGGGCTCGTGTCCGCATTTTGGGGGAGGATAGATACACGCAAAATGTTAAGTTAAGTTTAAAAACAATCGGTGCGAGCAAAATGCGCGCGAAAAGAGGAATTGAGCAATGTGATTCGATAAAAAAGGTCGGTATCAGATACGCATATGCAATACTGTATGTACTTCTTCTGTCCAGAAATATAAGGCCGCGCCTACAGTTAAGCATGTCCAGGAATATAAGGCCGAATTGGTGTTTTAAGTATAAATTCAAAGACACTCCAATAAGGTCCGAATGTTGGATTCAAAAAATGTAGGGAAATAAGTGCGATGGTTAGCGCGATTGTCGCGACGAATTCCGCATCAGCGAGTTATTTTCAGTCGCTGAAGACACGACGACCGCTTGCGCCATCATTAATTGCACCTCTCTCCATCTTGGCATGATCTCATGCCCAAAAACGATGTACCTGGCGCCGAGAAATGTCAAATTTTAGGGTAAGTTCCTTGGTCACACCGCTAGACAGGAGAAATATTAGGCATACTTAGAACACATGAGCGAGTTCCTTCTTGCGCTAGGCCGCTGCCAAGATTTTGCATGTTTAGGATCGGGCTGAGTCATTTGAGAACGCGGACCCCATGGAGTGTCCGACGTTAAGGGTCATATATCGAAAACCGCTGGGCCGTTTTGAATAAAACAAAAACTCCGCCAATCAACATGGATTTGTAATTCAAGACGTTCAATCAGCTAGCCTCAGACAACCCTTCCCTGATTAAAAATAAATCTTAGAAAAGAACGGCCTTAAATTTCTGGACAGAGTAAGCATAAAACTGATCTAATAATACTTTTATTACTAGATCCCCTCTTGGATCCGGTATTTACATCCGAATCGGATTTCCTTGTGGATAATAACTTATAATCCAATACTCACATTTCAGACAGTAAGTCTGAAATTGAACTGTGACATTTCAATTTAAATATCAATTACGTAATGGTATCCCATTACAGCTCTCATATATCCCGTAACATATTCTCCTTTTGTTGGATGGTGATTCCTGAAGCGCCTATGTCGGCATCAAACATATCGACAATTGCGAGTGGTTCTGACTTTACCTCCTACATGAGTACCAATTGTTCGGACATACACCGGTTGATGCAGTGGTTAAGGCCCTGCCCCCATGACCGGGAGATTGCGGGTTCGAGTCCCACTAGGGACGAAAATCCAAAGTTGAACCAACTTGGTTGGGTTGTAAGTATAATGAGACGCATTCAACCAATTGTTCGGACATAGTTTTTGCACATATTTTTAACTCCTTCATGTATATATACCTCATGATACAAATGTGTTTGATCCTTCTTTTCTAGAGCCACATCAATAGTGAAAGTGTATCTTCAATTTTTGTATCGACTAGGCGTTCTCCCAGCTTTGTGTTGCCCTAACTGAACCCCCATCTAATTCTCGAATAGGATGCTTCTTTCAAATGATTCGTATACAAAAAGGCAAATGGTTCTTCGCCAGCCATTATTCATAACCCATCTTTTATATCTAAGGTTACGCCAGCCTTGTCCATAAAATCAGTACCCATTATATTTGGAGAATGCCTTTCAAAATCTGCCACCCACAGTTCATGTTCAAATCTTACTGCTGGGCCGATTCGTATTTTTATCTTAACGATTCCATGGGCTCCAATTGGGTTGTCTGGTACGCCAAAGAAACTCGTATGGTTGTGAAACATTTTAACCCCCACTGTTGTGGTAAAGTGACTTATGAATTAATTGATGGGAAGGTGTGAAGTACTTTCCAGAGGGCGCATTCTGATTGGCAGAAATATGGACCAAGGGCATAGGTGCCGGATAGCCGTCGCCGAGCGCAACTACCAGCGGCCGGACGGCGCCAGGCCTGGAATAGGCCGGACGAACGCGACTGAAGACGCGGATAGTTGGGCTTGCGGGCTAAGCGGACGGGACGACCGCGGATGGCGGACGGCCGAGTGGCAGACTGGTGGCGGATTGTTTGTAAGGTATGAGTGAAGGGAGCCTGAAGGAAGATGAGTGTTCTAGTGGATAAAGGAGGCACCCGGATCGGATGAAAAGCTGCCAAGGAATTGCTAGCGCCAGCGGCCAGTGAGCTCTGATGGATGGCCATCCGGCCGATCCGGCCGGGTTCGATGTACCAGCCGGACTAGTACCAGCTAGGTTCGGTGTACCAGCCGGGCTGGTACCATCTGGGGCTGGTGTACCGGCCGGGCGGTTACACAAAAATCGGAGTTAACCGGACTACTTCGGGTAAGACACATGATTGGTCAGCCGGGCTATTTGGGGTAGGTTACACAAAAGGGAGTATTGGATATAGGGATAAAAATCAGTATAGGTTTCGCTTTCTTAGACACAAGTCGCTTTTATTGGTTCACAGCGGAGGGCTAACAAGGTCCCCTCTTGCTGCTATTGGTTTGCCCGGGGAAGGTTAAAGTAACCCACCGGAAGTCCCCTGACCGGGAGTCGCGGCGTTTCGTATACTCACCTCAAGTCGCCCGTGTTTTGAACACGGTATTAAGTATTGGGAAGTGGCGACATTTTGGCCTTCTGTGGAAGATTGTGGAGTTATATTTGGATTCCCCTTTACATACACGTTTGGATTCACCCTTCATTATTATTGGTTTAGCTGGCCGATCGATTATTCTCGGTCCAGCCGGCAGTATACAAAGTTCAAGTATATTGCCAGTCGAGCTCCCCGGTGACGATTCCCGCCCAGGAGCTACCCCTAGTCCTAACTCTCATCTCCCTATTCGACGGACTTTACACTTTTCGCCCTAGGGTCCACCAAGAGAGCGCAACCGCCAGTACTGACGGGTACACAAGGTGAGCTTTCAACATGGAACACCCGAGTCGTCACGATCAAGCGGATGGAAGTGACCGATCCAGCCGGCCGGATGCCGGATCGGATCATGACTCGGATGGACGGAGTACCCCCTCCGACAGTCGGTCGTCTGGGCCCCCCGTGGGTGTTCGCGTCTTAGGAAGATTTTCTGAGAGCGACTACACCACACTGTAACAGCCTTGCAAATCGGCATGCATCAGGGAAATATTGGCTCCACTGTCCAACATAAGTGGGATGTCCTCATCATCCACCGCCCCATTTACATATACTTGAGATCTCCCATTAGTTGAGCTAGTTTGGTCTCTGCACCAACCTCGACTTTCTTCATCTTTCATATCAACAAGGCTGACCCTTGCATTGGGTATCGTCTATTTCCATCCTACTGGTGCCCATTCTGTCCTCAATCAATTGTGTGTACGTTTTTTCTTCTTTTCTGCGTTTTTGGTTCTTCCTTGATAGTTTTCTCTTGTTTTCTCATTCTTTTTCTTCATTTTTCTATTGTGGTCTGATGCATTATCTCAATATTCATTACGCTTGTCGTTCTCTTCGCCTCATACCCAAACGTTCGCGCGTCATTACATACATTTTGCACACCAATCCTTCGTGTTTTTCTTTGAACGTTTCTTGGTTATTGGAGATGAGCGTCGGTTTCTTTTCTTAAGGACAGCATTCGAGACATACTGTGGGGTTAGGCGTATATGTGTTCTGTAACTCCCCCTCGACAACTCACCTGACTTCAATTTGCAGCGTAGCTCCACCAATTTTTAATAAATGGTCGACAGTACTTGAATGCTTGCCCTTGTAGGCTTCAATGTTCACAAGACTGCAATTGCCAACAGATTTCAAGATCATGCCCTCGTCGATTAAAATGATGGCATACTTTAACTACTTGTGGTAATGAGTTGTTGCCTATCGTTGCCCGCGCCGGTCTCTGATCTTGATTTAAACCTTGCTGTGCGTTGACTGGCTCTTTATCCAATCGATTCACAACAGGCACCAATGTGTCTAAAACCTTCTTCACTGGCTTTCGGCCCCTTGTCTGTTTTCCAGGACGCAACTGACATGACTCATACATCTTCAGTTTTTGTTCTAACTCTTCAATGCTATGGAACGGTGTGAAACGGAACTGCATATGTAATGTCCGGTCATGGCGGCTTTAAAAAAACTGTTGTATGTGCTCCTCAAGTGCAGTAGAGTCCCCCATTCCACGAAAGCTGATTCCAGGATGTAAATCAGCTACATCCAGTCTATTGAGGTAGTTTGATGCCAGTTTGCCATGCTTTTGCGTATGTTTAGAATATGTCAGTCTGAGTTGTATCTATGCACACGTTTTCCTGAACATTTTAAGCAACTATCCCCAGTCATACTCCACGCTGGTTGGTAGTTGTTTGTATCAATATTTTGCAGGATTGACAATATTATCCACAAATATTTCTAATATTTTGGTGGCGTCCCAACCTGAGATGTTTGCAATGTGTAAGAACTTGGATAGCCATGCCTATGCATCCTCTGTACACCCCTTACTGCCATCAAATGTGTGAATAGTCATATTCTCTTGTACAGTTGTGTAATGGGGTGCCATTACATAAGTGATATTTAAGTAGAAATATCACAGTTCAATTTCAGACTTAATGTCTGAAATGTGAATATTGGATTATAAGTTGTTATAATCCACTTTGAGAACAGATTCTGATATCATTATCGAATCTAACAAGTAATCTAATGATAGAAATATCATTCAGATCAGTTTTATACTACATGTTACTATGATTAGTCTAGGTCTAATTATACTAGTTAGCTCTTAACCATTCATAAATATATTCACTCTTAAACTTACCTTCTAGCACTCAAGTAGCCTTAGGTATATATATTAATATATATACTTAAGCGATCGATTAATTAATACACTAATTAGTCTTTATTATAGTTTATCTAAGGTAAACTAAGGAGGACCAATTTACATTTGGTCCTACACAAATTGCACGCTTCCTCACTGCAATCTTACAGTGTAAGCCGCGTAACAGTAGCCCTGTTACACCTGGTAGCACTTAGTGGTCCGTCTAAACGACCACTGTTGACGCGTTCCGCTAGTTAACTAGCGGAACGAAGGTTTAAGAGCCGCTGGCTGTCATGGCAACAGCCAGTGAACGTGAGCGTGAGCGTCAGCTCGCGCAAGATTTAGTTAGGGAAAACTTCCCTAACTGGTCACCGAGTGCTGTGACCACAGTGACCGAGATGATTCGGACCATAGGGCCCGAAATCATCACTCTCCTCCGTGGTAAAACCTCGGAGGATGCTTTAGAAACGGTTTCCCGTTTCAAGAAAATGTTTGTCGACCCTCAGGTGCGCAATGCAATATTGCGCTCCCAAACGGCGGCGGCAACACCAGCGCCCGCACCTAGTGCGAGCGTTGAAGTAGTAAAGGCGCGGATTCCGCCCTTTACTGGCGAAGGGGATGAACCCCTTCGTAGGTGGTTCGCAGAGGTGGAAGATGCCCTCTCTGCGCAAAAGATTGTGGACCCGCGTTCACAAGCTTATTTCGCCACCACATGCCTAGGCGGTCGCGCCAGGGCATGTGCGATGAGCCGCAGATCCACTGATGGATCTGCGTTCCTGACTTTTTTTATCAGGACTTAAAAGCTGAGCTAAAGCTCAACTTCGAAGCTCCAGAAATGGAGCTTAGCTGCCGTGAAGAGTTCATGGAACTCAGGCAGGGCAAGCTGAGCCTACATGCGTACGCCCAGAAATACAATATTTGTTATCAAATATTGTATACGAGCCGGTGCCCCCTGCCATGCAGGTCACCGCCTTCATGAAGGGACTGAATGACGGTCCCATCAAACAGAGTCTTTATCGGGTTCCCCCAAAGACTCTGAGGGATGCTATAGACCAAAGCATCCGGGAGGAATTCAGCATGCGCCAATCAGCAGCGCATGCTAGGGTTAGTCGAAAAACGCAAGCGCCTTTCGACTTTAACATGCCGCCAATGCAGCATGTTAATACTAACCAAAACTTCCAATCGAGACGAAGCTCACACTTCGTCCCGAGACACCAACACCCTCGCCAGAGCACGGGCGGAGGAGGTCCAGAACCTATGGACCTATCGGTTGCAGTTGCCTCGACTCCGAGGCACCCGAAGAACAAGAAATTCCTTCGCTGCAATAGATGCGCGAGGATGGGCCATTATGCCCATGAATGTATGGCGCCGCGTCCGACGCCACGTAGTCAGCGGACTGGACAGTCCGCTGGTAAGCGACATCAACAGGGGCAACCCTCTGTTGATGCAAAAAATGCCAACAACCAGTTGGGGCGGGGTGCCCTACTGGACGGTTTATCTCACATGCTGACATTGAACATGCGAGGGTAATAGCCCCAGACGGGACTATGTCCTGTCAACGTGTGCATGGTGAAGAGAAACCTCTCATCACCCTGGAAGTGAAGCCGCAAGGAAACGATGTCCCCATGCGTGCTCTGTTTGACACAGGAGCGTCAAACAATTTCGTTAGAACTGAGGTTCTAACGTCGTTGAACTTCGTGGAAATTGAATCTCCACGAAGCATGTTGTCAGCCCGGTTAGCAACAGGTGCAACCGTGACTATACCAAAGCGTGTGATTCGCAAACGCTTTAAGTTAGACGAACTGTCGTTCGAGGACGAATACATCGTCCTCGATCTTGACGACAAATTCGATGTGATTTTGGGCATCCCTTGGATGTCCAAACATCAACCAACAGATCGACTGGGTTAACCTTGTCGATCGACTGCGGCGGTCTCACAGGATCTGATCACCCTGTGAGTAATCCGGCTGTATCTAACGATACAACCGCAGAGTCAGACAGTCTGGTGGGTAGCGATGGCACCACCAGATCTAATCCGACTAG
>MIQA02001829.1:0-14827 GCA_001887855.2 Sclerospora graminicola | reverse complement strand
TTAACTAGGACGTACGCGGAGCTGCGCGAAATACCATTCGCGAGCGCGATAGACAGCCAGTTGTCGCCACGGTCGAACGCGTCGAGGACTCGCTAACGCTCCGCGGCAGTTGTCTTTGGCTTCTTTTGTTGCTCCGTAGGCATGGCGCGAGTAGAAATGTTGTGCACAGTTATGTCACCCCAAAGTACGAAAACAGTCCAACTTTGCTTGTTAAGGAATCCGACATTGCATGAAACCTCATTTTTCCAAAACCTAAAAATTCAACTTTGGTTCGAAACTAGTCCAACTTTGACCGGGAAAAGGTGTAGTGACAGTCACGGGTACACGACACGTACGTAAATTATTAGGATCGCAATGGCAAGAGAAGACCCACTAGCGGCTCCAGAGACGCTCATCAAGCTCGCAGACCCAAAGGAAGCCACATATATGGGACGTGTTCGCAGGACTTTCTATATGCTAGACTTTCGCACGGCTTTCACGACCAAGCAGGCGCTACACGCACAAGATCTGCTAGCGAAACATCGGCGTGGAGAGTTCGTAGACTCAGCGAAACTCGAGCACGCACAATACGTAACGAATGCCATTTTGCATCCAGACACGGGTCTACCTATCTATATGCCGTTACGTGCTTCTATGATCGTACCTATGAACATGATCATGGACGGCGCCATGTTGCTTGCTAACAGTACAAAGTCCACCATCTTTGCACAGTGGCTTAATCAGACGTACAATGCGTTGCATTATTATGCCAATCGTAATGCGTCGAATGAAGATACGGCAAAGCAGCGACTTCTTGCGTACGTTGGCGCAACAGCCAGTTCGGTGGGAGCGTCCCTTGGTATTCGACGCTTGGCAGGTCAAATGACAAATGTTAAGTGGACGCCTATGGTAGCTCGCATGGGCCCTTTTGCTGCAGTTGCTGCTGCAGACTTGATTAATATGGCAGTCATGAGACAGAGCGAGTACTTGAAGGGAGTCCACATTTATGACGAGAATGGAGACTATGTAGGAAAGTCGAGGAGATGTGGGGCACTAGCAGTCGCCTCCTGCGTAGCGGGAAGGATCTTCGCTGCTGCGCCAATCTTGCTGCTCCCACCGCTGGTAATCTCAAGGATTGAAAAACACAGCACATTATTTACGCGATCAAAGACACGGTGGTTGCGTGTGCCTCTTTTACTGGGACTTGTTGGCTGCGCAATTCAGTTTTCAGTGCCCTTGACGTTTGGACTTTTTCGTCAGACTGCACAACTTGACTCCAAGTATTTAGAGCCAGAGCTACTACAAGTTACGCGGAAGCAAAATGGTCAACCTGTGCGTGTCGTAACGTTTAATAAGGGCATCTAATGTTTCGGCCATGCTTTCTGATTAATCCGAGTGTATTAAAGCGCTCGCTCCTCTATTCTACTCGGAACCAACTGGAACGCTGGGGCGACAAAACGTTTGCAGCGGCATCTTCATCACAGGGTAAACCTTTGTGAGATTCTGCTAAAGAACAATAAGTAATGCAATAAAACGTACTTGACACCGATCCAGTTCCACGAGCCAAGTTTAGCTTTGCATGACGGACAGACGAGCTTGCCGTCGTTACTACTGAGGAAGCCAGGATCATTTGTCATCCACGCCATCGGTTCGATATAAATTCCGGCGCAACGTTTTCCATTTGTCACCTCGGCTGGACTCAGATGCGGTAACTACAACAGCGAAAAAAAAAATCTTCTTTCTATGCCGCTTCAAAAAAAACCTTTTTTTTCCAACTTGATCGTACCTGATTCCTCGTTGTACACAACACCAAGCTACATTTCCGACAGCTGATCGTGGTGCTTGGCCGTGCTAGCTGTGGGATAGCCACAATCTCGGCCACTCCCGTCTTCATGCGCTGTTGTTGCGCCATTATCGTCCGCAGCTCAGCATGCGCTGTCGTACTACCCATAATTTCAGGGTTTTTTCCCATCCTTTCAAACATATCTAGTTGTCGCAAGAACCCAGGGTTGATCGAGATGCATGGTCGAGCTTGTTGTACGCTGTTATACGCCTCTGATAGCGTTTTCTTGCGAGTAGCCATCAAATACGCTACGCATATTGCAGCACTTCGTGACTGGCCATACACACAATGCACAAGCACCGCCTTTTCACGCGTCAGATATTGGTTCAAGAATTGAATACACTCCTCGAAGTGGGGTAACAGAAGCTCGTCTTCCATATCCAGGATATCAATCAGCAAGATATCACATGGCTGTCACTCCACCCGTTCGGTTAGTATTGGAATTTTTGCACCCCAATAAAATTAATGATTGCAACCTTTACAGCCAAATTGCCCGTGCCCAATGCAATAACTGCTTGGATGGCATTGGTTTCCAGGAATGCAGCATCCTACCAGATCATCACCAGCTTAAGTCAATCTACCACATCAATCGCAAGGTCACACCTACATCACAGACCTGAACAGCTCGAGCTTCGCCTAGAAATAACGGCAAGTTTCCAACACGGGCAGCTGTTGGGAAGCCTTCTAACGCCGGGTGGCTACTCTGACGATGCAGAAGTTGATTCACCACGGAGAGCACATTAAGTGACATGAAAAGCTTATTAATATGTGTAGGTAAACTATATGTAACTTTACCAAAGTGTTGCATAGAAATGCAGATAAGAGTCGTGTGATGTATTTGGCATCATTTCCCCGATTTTCCTAATTGAGCATGAAGATCGCGTTCTTCTCTACGCATAGCTATGATATCGACTCAATGGAGCGAGCTGCTAAGGAAAGTGGCATCACGCCTAAGCATGAACTCGAATTCATCCCATCGCGTCTAGATATTCATTCTGCCAAATTGGCAGAAGGGTCTGAAGCCGTCTGCATATTCGTCAATGACGTCGCTGATGAAGCCGTTCTTCGTGCATTACATGCTGGTGGTACCAAAGTCTTGTTGTTGCGGTGTGCTGGGTACGACATGGTCAATCTACAGGTCGCGAAAGAACTTGAGATGCCAGTTCTTCGTGTACCTGCTTATTCGCCCTACGCTGTCGCTGAACATGCTGCGGCGTTGATGCTGACACTGAATCGCAAGATTCATCGCTCTTATAATCGTACGCGGGAGCTCAATTTCCGTCTCGCGGGTTTGCTAGGCTTTGATATGAACGGCAAAACGGTAGGTGTCGTTGGTACAGGGAAGATCGGCGCTCTATTCGTACGTATCGCGGCAGGGTTTGGCTGCAAGGTTCTCGCGTACGATGTCAGGGAGAGCCCTGAAGCTCTGAGCTATGGTGCTGAATATGTGAGTCAAGATGAGATCTGGGCACGCTCGGACATCATTTCGCTTCATTGTCCGCTTTTTCCATCGACCAAACATTTGATCAATGCAGAGTGCATCGCCAAGATGAAAGACGGTGTTATGCTCATTAATACTAGCCGTGGTGGCTTAGTCGACACAAAAGCTTTGGTGAATGGTCTCAAACGAGGGAAAATTGGTTCAGTTGGTCTGGACGTGTTTGAAGGCGAAGGCGAGTATTTTTACTCGGATCGTTCGGGTGGTATCATAGCAGATGAAACACTTGCTCGTCTTTTTACTTTCCCAAATGTGGTCATCACTGGACATCAAGCATTTTTTACCAAGGAAGCTTTGGACAATATTAGCATCACCACGATGGAAAATTTCAAGGCGTACGAAGCGAAAGCGGAACTGGTCAACGAAGTGAAGTAAAAAACGCGGGTATATTGCCATCAGTCGTTCGGGATTTTATATTAATATAAGTATGAAAAGAACTTGTAATGAGACGACACGATACAGTCGTAGCTAGGGTCACTCACTATCCATGGATCAATTCATCAAATAAATAATAATAATAATAAAAGGTAGTCTAATTAGTGTTAACTATTAGCTACTATAAACATATGAAGTCTAGTATGTAACTTAGGCTCAGCTAACATGGCACAGCTAGTGGGACAGTCCTGACTTGCTCGGTTTAGTCTGGGGCGGAGGGTTTCTTGATCCGGTGCTGGGGTGAGGTCGAATAAGCACTTTACACTGATCTTCAGTCGGATCCCTTCCTCGCGTGTTTCTGGAATTTTGGATTCGTAGTCTGCAACCGCTTCTAGTTGAGCTTGACATTGTCTCCAAATAAATTCTAGGTGATCACTGGCAGTCTTCTCGGTACCTTGAAATATCGCCTGGTTGCGTAATTGCCACATCCACGAAGTCGCAATGCCGCATAAACCACTCCAAAGTCTGTCGAACACATCGTGATAGTCTTCACTGTACCAGCCATGTTTGTTCATCATTGCCTGTTTAACCGGCTTACCAATCGGAGGCGCTTGCCTCATCACTATTGCTCCTTGGAATTGTTGAAGAGCTAGAAAGGGTTGGTCACTTCCACACCAGTGACATATTAACCGTTTCCAGAAATCCTGTGCCCTCCTACATTCCCAAAATATGTGATAAAGTCCAGTCCTTCGGCTGCTGCATCTCCTGTCTAGCGCACAACCATAATCTCCAACTCCTCGTTCATAGAATGTGTTAAGCTGCATAGTGGTGACATGAAATTGGACCCATACTTGATAATGCGTTAGAATATTCGTGTGCTCCCATACCGTGTTTGGTCCATGTCTTGCAGTTGCTTCCACCATTCGTTCTCAGAAAATTTCCTCTGCCATTTCTGGAGAAGAGGTTTCAACTGTGGGGCAACTCCATGAAAATAGAATCGTCGAAACGATTTACGAAATTTCGCCCATATACGGTTTACTGGAGTCGTATCATCCGACGGCCACCCGATTAGATGAATCTCCGGGTGCGAGTGGAAAGCAATTGTGCTGTCCAATAAGGTGTGCCCATTGACCTGATCATTCAGGGTACTGCTTAGTATTTTCCACAGAATCCCATCTGATTGTTGTTTCGCTGTCACACACGCCTCCTGCTGATTGTTGTATCCCGCGATATTTCCTGTTGATGTTAGTTTCGAACTTAGGGCCTTGAGAGGCGCTGGACCATTACATATCTGCAGGGGTGGAGAATCTCCTAAGTAGTGGCCGACCGGAACTCTAGGTGACGCAATTATCACCGCACAGAGCCACCGTCCCACTTTGGCCCGGGTGTGGGATCTCCCATTGACTCCGATTACCTGCCACACAAACGAAGATTTAGTTAGTCTCTGAATATGTAAATCCCGAATCGCTAGTTGGGGTATCCGATCATATTTCGTCAATGTCAATTCCATTGCGTGCCTGTCTGGAATCCATGGGTTCATGGCCCAACTACATGTTCCCCAAAAGGATGCGGAATGATTCGGCAACTCTGTGTGATAAGGATGTGCTTCAATGTCTAGGTGAATGATGAATCTCTCTCCGTGCTTGAGACTGATTCCTTTATTGTCGATCGATGCCTCCATCTTACTGACGACTTGGGGTAATACCCGTAATGTGTAGGTTTTGATGCTCATCTGCTCTGAGTATCGTGGGCCCATCCATTCCATCACCTCCCGTCGTAAACTTCGCCCTGCTCCAGCATCTACCACCCCGCATGAGTTGCACTCCTTATATCCTTTGACAGGTGTTAGGCGTTCCCCTGATTGTAGAGGCGACCCGATACCTGTTAGGCTTAGCCAGGCCGACTGATAGTGGTCCTTCGCCGCTAGAAGCCATTGACACGCAAGTTTTAGTCTCTGGATCCTTAATGCGACAGGAATCGAGATTAAGCCAACTCCCCCTGCTGCATGTGGCGTAAATAGTAGTGCTGGTGACATTTTGTGTCGTCCCTTTTCGCTCGCTGTAGTTTTCCTCCACACAAAAGCCTTCTGAATATTGACTACTTCTTGTAATATCTCCACCGGAGGATCAAACATCCTAGCTGTGAAAAGTAGTGATGGGATAGCAATCACATTAAATAGTTGTACTCGATCCATGAATGATGTCCCACATTGTGTTGCTGTCGCAAGTCTTCGTTTGATACACCTTACTCTATGAGCCCAATTGATTGACTGTAATTCTCCCCATCCAAATTGATACCCTAAATATCTAACAGTATTTCCTTCTGGTAAGACCGGTAAACCGTACCACCTTTTTGGTACATACTGGGAATTGAGAAAAACAAACTGACTTTTAGTTGGTTGAATTTTTAATCCGGAAAGATCGCCAAACCTGTTTACCACTTTCAATACTTCTGGTATCTGCTTTGCATGTTGTAGGAACACGGTGGATTCATCCACAAACGCGGAGAATCGATGGTAAACATTTAAGTCATTCTTCAGAGGTTGAACACCTACTTAATCAGGGTTATCGTTCAAAGCAAGTGCCAGAGGTTCGACAGCAAGGATGAACAACAGGGGGGCTAATGGACACCCCTGTCTTATACCTGAAGTAACAGAAATCGGATTTGCAAGCTGATTATTTACGAGAAATTCTGCTGTTGTTCCCGCGTGTAAGCGGTCCATCAGATCAACAAACTCTGCTGAAAATCCAAACATTGCTAGTACTGCTAGCAGGTAACTTCTGGCTACTGTGTCATAAGCCTTACTGAAGTCGAGGAATGTCACCCCTGCGCTTTGTGCCGCTGATACCTTCGTTTTTTCTCGGTATGCTTCAAATGTTGCCTTCATTAATATTACTGCTTTGTCCATCTTTCACCCAAGAACAAAGCCCTGTTGCGTCTCTCCAATTAAGTTCCCCAAAAAACGCTGAAGGCGACGTGCCAGTATCTTAGCAAACAATTTATAACTGGTTGTTAATAAGGAAATGGGTCGGTAATCTAGTGCATTACTAGAGTCACCCTTTTTTCGTAAGGGTATGACCACGGCTTTCAAGAAGGACACAGGTGGTTGTCCTCGATTCAGAATGTCGTTAAATGTCTGCGTTAATGGCTCCACTAGTATAGACGAAAAATCCTTGTAAAAATCATTCCCGATGCCATCCTGTCCGGCTGCTTTTCTCCTATCTATACTTTTGATCGCCCATTCTACGTCATCCGTAGTAATTTCTTCAAGTAACGCTAGATTTTCTGCTTCAGTCACTTTCCTGTCTGTGGGTATCGTCGTGAATCTTTGCACTTCTCTCCACATGTCTGGTTCTGCGACTTCGCTATGATTGTGGCTTAAAATTCCTGACCAGGTTGCTGCGAAGCGGTCTGGAATTGACAAAGTTGCTGCGAAAGGTGGTCCAGATATCGCAAGTATTTGCGATACTGTCTGGTCTCTTTCCCAGACAGATGCTCTCTTAAACAACCACCTCACATCCGATTTTGAACGGTGCAATCGCGCTCCTCTTCGTATTGACTTTTCTTGGTGCAGTGATTCCGCTATAGCTGAAACCATATTTTTTCGTGTGACCGCTGTTTCACTGATAGTCCGTTTCAGGTGATGCACTCTTTTCCGCCGCTTCCGAGCCAACTTGCGCCTCACCTTAAAAACAGCCTCTTTACACCAGTCAACTATTCTGTCCCAGTTTAAAGCTTTGTTCCTGCTCCATTGATGATCTTATAACTGTTCCATTATCATGGTCTTTGCTCTATCACCATGTGACCCTGGGAACGGGTACGAAAATTTGCGCGCCGGGGTAACGTTTCTAGACACGCTAGGGTCCTTGAGAATTAAACTGACTTGAATATGATCCGAAAATACTGGTGGAGGGTCAACCTCCACCCAGACTACCCAATTGATCCATTTTCCAGAGACATAAAATCTGTCCAACCGGCTGGCTTGTGGCCCCCTCCAATATGTGAAGTGCTGATGTGGTTCAATAGTCAATTCTTCCAAAGGGGACATCATTAAGTGTCGGGCATCCTCCAATTTCCATTCATTTACCACCCTCCGCAAAGCTTTGCTCTCCGGCCGCGTCGATCTGATACCCCCATGGCGGTCTAAAGCAGGCGAGTCGACACAATTAAAGTCTCCACCTATTAAACAATGCCGTGGGCAGCGGATGAAAATTTGTCGCATCGAATTGTAAAAGGTTTCACGTCCCTTCACATCTCCAGATGGCCCATATACATTCATAATTATACTTTCCTTCCATTTCAAAACTATTAAGCGTTGTGACCAATGCTCTTTCTTCCATGGTATTATATGCGGGGCAATCGTTGGTGTTAGCAGGATCGCTACCCCTCCCTGTTTTTTTGGGAAAATGCACCAGTAAGACAACGACTTATAGTGATCCATCTTTCCCCACTTCAGAGCCCAATGTTTCGCCATTGCTTCGCCATCCGAGAACGAATCCACATGGGTTTCTTGAAGAAAAATCATTTCAGCTGATTTAGTCGGGTATCCACGTCTCCATGCTGACATCCAGGTATTTATGTCTTTTTGGGCAAAACCTCTGACATTCTGACTGATAATCAAATTTGTGTCTACCGTCGAAAATCCACCTTGTTCTTTCGCATCAGCACCAAATTCCATGTCCTCGAGCATTCTATATTTCACATATGGTTCCAATTTGTCTAATGTGAAATACGTATGGTGACTAATATCCACTGTTTCGGTGCCCTTAATGACGGGCTGGACCCTCCTGGTCCAGATGTGGGTTTTCGGTATTTTTGGCCATTTGTAACAAAGTTGGGGCATGACAAAATTCGAACAATTCCCTCCATGCTGCTGGTGCCCCTTTCTCAATTAATTGAAGCCTTTCTGCATAGTCTTGCCTTTGGTTCATTACACGTAGATGTCTTCGCAGTAAGCACATTATCGTATCATTTGGATGATAGTCCTCTCCAACTAATGCTGCGATTTGTTCGGCGAAAACGTGTGAACAAATTAGCATCCCTGCCAGATGAATAACCTGTCGCGGCGCTAATAATTTCAATATCTCATTTCCTCCATATTGTATCTTTCGTAATCTGGTCCATTCCTGCGTGCTGTTAATTATTGCGGTACGTTGGGCGGAGCCAATCATAACGATAAACCTATGTTCCCATTCCGAAAACCATTGACCAGTAATGTCTGCCAGACCTTCCCTTTTGCCTGCTTCAATAACGTCGAGCCAGCATTGTTCCTTCCAATGTTTTGTTAATTCCACCAAGACACTTGGGTGTACGCTGTCCAGGATAAAATGAGAATCTGGTACATCTTTGATTAGGTGTAATAACCTGTTCGACTCATGATGGGCTGCTTTCACCCATAGGGTCTTGGTCGAACTAACTAGTGGAAACGGAATTCCGGTTTGCTCCTCCCAGTGTGGCAGTAATTCGTACCACGCTATTTTAAATTCATCTAGAGACATTCGTTCCGTTACCTCGGCTCCAGCACTTTTCTCAAAGTCGTCCACTAGTCCCCGATCTACTGTTTCTACCTCCATAGGTTCTGCCTTCGTTTCTTCGCCATCCCGGCGACATAACCGTTTTTGTGACTGGATTCGATCCTGTTTCGAGACTGCTGACTCTTGTGATCGAGGCGACCCATCCGATTCTTTATACTCTGACCCTGACGGTGAACCATCTGTGAGGAGCATGCTGTCCGATTCCGATTGGTTGTCTAACCACACTTTCCCATACCATTGGTTCAAAATAGGTGCCGAAATTTGGTATTTTTGCATAAAGTATTTCTGAATATTGGGATCCGCAATGTTGACTTTCATCAGCTCTTCTTGCTCCGGTAAAGATAGTTTACTCACCGTATCCGCTAAGAAATGTAATAATTCACACATGCGTGGATCTTTTGTCATTATTATATCTGTGATTTCACACTTCAAGCCGTGATGGATAGTAGGCCCTTCCAGCCGAGTAATTAAGTCTTCAAAATTTCCTTCCCATTGATCTGGATCCCAGGGCGACTGATTTCCACTAAAAAAAACTAGTTAAAGAATCGTCACTTCTTGTTGTTAACTAAAAAAACTAGTTAAAGAATCGTCACTTCTTGTTGTTAACTCCGTAGAACTTCCACAGTCAGCTTTATCTGATGCGAGACCGTTATTTTCAGACACTCTATCGTCGTCGTAGTCCTCCTCGTCACTACTTTCTTCCATAGTTACATCTTCTGGTTCCGGTTCCCGGTGTCCTAATAATATTGCCGAATAGTGTTGACCTCCATAACGTAATATTATCGGTAATTTCTCATTGTCTTCTGCTCTCTTATCTTGCAAAAATTTCTTCATTTTGTTGTAAAAATCGGCAATGGTCATGGGGTATTCTCCACTTGTTTGATAGCTCTTTCCTCTCATTGTTCTAGTTTCTGGTGTGTAGTAATTCACTCCAGGTGTCTTGAATCCCGGTGGATGGCTAATTACATATATATCCCGCTGAAGCACCGTGCTCAGGGTTAGTAATGTGTCATTGCTGCACCATGTATCCGTCGCTATATTAACATCCACTTGTGAACTGCTCGCTGCAAACTCCAGTAAATATTCCTGGAATAACCGTTTAGTCTCCTTCGGGGACATGACATCTGTTCCCCTTTGTAATTCCTTCAGGGTATCCTTCCTTACCCCTGGGGGAAACTTAATGTCAAAGTCCAGAAGCGCCCGTGCTAGACATCCTTGCTTGAGTTGCTTGGTCATGTCTTCCAATAAACTCTCCTTTTCTGATAGCAGATCTGAGCACGCAAGGCCTTGACATACTGCATAAATCTGGCAATTTCCAGTCGCTGGTGTAGGTATTGACTGAAAATTTAACCAGTGAATAACATCTTGTATCGTGTTCAGCTCCGGCATACCCACTCCAGTTTCGTCTCTCGGCTGCACTTTTACTACCTTTCCCAGCTCCTCATCTAGTTGCCCAATCATGGCCGCCAAACATGTCTTCCTTCACCTTGCCTTCGAGCATTAGTAGGGTGCTAGCCTTCTTTTGTAGAATCTCGACTTTTTTCTTGTGCCGTAATTTCTTGTTATTTTGCGTCACTTCCGATTTAGTTGAAGTTACTACCGGTGTGGCCGGTGTCTTCAGCTGAGTAGCTGTTTCCTTTGTTTTCGTCACGGCTGACGAAAGTTCTTTCTTGGCTAGACCCGTCTGGGCTTGAGAATTTTCCTTCGGGTTGGACGTTGCCAAGTCAGCTTTTAAACTGGATGTGTACGTCATGCTCGTCTCTTGTTGTGTTGCTCGACTCGATTGTTTCGGACTAACCTCACGTCGTTTCTTCTTAGGTGTCACTGTGACCCATTCTGCTGGCTCGGATCTCGTTCGATTTGGGTGATCGATGCATTGTCAGCTCCGCTGACTCTTGTCGATGCTGCCGTAGGCTTGTTGTCTGTGACGGGTGTTCTCTGGGAAGGTTTGTTTTCTTCAATGTTACTGTCATCCCGACTTTCTTCCTTTTCCTCTTGCTGAGCAGTTTTCTCACCTTGGCGAAGCCTTACTGCTTCCACTTGTTCTCGTAACTCCTCCATGCTACGAAAGGTAGTTGCTGGGGGGGTGAACTTTTTGAAATCATCTAGATCCACTTGTAAACAATGCGTCTTCAGAAGTTCTTCTAACGACGCTGAACATTTCCTCATCGGGTGACCTGCCTCTCCACATCTTAAACACTGTCTGCTGCCTCGCATCGCTGGATGTTCCACGACTATCATGGTTTGACCCCAGTAGATACGTTTAATTCCTCGTAGTGCCGAAGGGAAGGCATCCGATTCCACTATCAGTTCCCAAAGCGTTGAAGTGTCAGAGTATGGGCCCCCCTTATCTAAATCGTCCAGTTGGAAATCCACTCCCAAAATCTTTCGTAGATAACCAGATAATTTTAATAAATCCACTGCCCTGGTAATATTCTTGAGAACACAGGAGTAATAGCCAGTTTGCACATAACGTTCTCCATTACAATCCACTTGAGCTTCCCAGGCCGATCTCGGCGAGATCGGCTGCTCCTGATGTACGTTTCGCAGCGTATGGTCGAACCTGTGAAACGGAACTTTCATTCCCGCAAACTTTGCCGCCATATCGCGCGTGAAGAAGTGAAAAAATAACGCGTGCTTCACTCCATCATAACTTATACTTTTTACTTGAGCAACCATCCTCCATAGCATCACATCACTAGTCCCACGAGTTACTGCTGCTGTTGCCACACTTTCTTGGAGACACTTAGTACTTAAATAGGGTTCCTTGATTTGACTTTCTCCACTCAAGTCCATCACGAGACACCCTTCCACTTGAGCTCGAATTGTTTGAACCAGGCGTACTTGCTCGTCAATCTTCATAATCCTTTTAGTAAATTGTGGCATCTGTTTGGCCACAATCGCTCCTTCCACAAGCCCTTGCACGATACGCCACTCGTCATCAGTTCCAGCTCGCACCGTCATCGGCGCAAATTTTCCGTAATCTTTCTCACATACTCCACGTAGTCGAGATATTTCCTCAGGTTTAAACACGGTAGTTTTGAAAAGATATGTCTTCTCGGTTTGTTGTTCACCGGACTTCGGCTCTGTTTGTCCTGTAACTTTCGTTACCCACCCCTTAAGTGGGGCATAAAGTCCGCCTTCTTGACCTTTTCCTGTCCAATGCTCTTCCAGAGAATCCCTTCTAAAGATATCGTTGAACGTTGGGCTTGTACTGCTGCTCCAACAACTTGGTTTCGCCATTCAGTCCAGTCCTTACCTCCATCGACCACCACGATTTCAAAATAATCTAGTAGACGTTCAGCTTCAGCTGCCTTAAGCTTGGGGAACCGCTTTGCCGCCTCTGACAAGCGAGACACCGGTCCTCGTACTTTTACATAGATGGCTTCAAACAGATCGCGTACCAGGTCTAACCATGCCTGCGCCCATGGCCTTGTCGCCGACGCTTCTTTTAGGGCAGTGTGAAGCGCTTGAGCTAGGCCTTGTGGCACCTGCGCATCACTTGGTGCCACCCTTTGCATTAAGCCAGCAACCGCAGCTGCTCCCTTACCTTGATTCTTTTTTCCAAATGTCAGGTTTTTGTTGCTAACCTGAGACTTGAAAACCGGTAATACCGATTTTACCAAAATTACTTCCTCTTTATTGGGTTCCTTTTCCAGTGATTCCGCCGAGTTTGAAACCGGTAGAACCGGTTTTTTATCCGCATCTGGTTCGTCCAATACAACTGATTTCGCGTTTGTTACAGTGCTGCCGGAATCTGCTCCGGTCGTGATCGAGCCTTCTGCGCCTTCTCCGTCTGCCACGTACCCGGCTCCCTCCTTCGGCCCTACTGCATCCGCAGGACCTGCTGTTCCTGCCTCTACTCCTCCAGTGTCGCCCTCGTCGACCACTATTGGCTTACCGGCGCTGCCGTCTCCAGGGTTATCCGGATCCGTGGATGGACCCGGATCGTCCAGGGGTGCACGACCGGCATAGTCTTCGCTCATTTTAGTCCTAAACCTATATCCAAAGCAATATAGGGCCTATGCAGCAAATTTAGAACTCAATTCATCAAATACTTAAAAGAAGCGTAACGTTACTGTAAAATACATGTAGTAACCCAAGAACTCAGCCAATTACACCATTTTTGACAGCCACACCTCCTTATGTGGCGCACTCACGAGCCAAGAAAATTCGAGTGGTCCAGGTATAGAAACGCCATCTATGGGGGTCGGGGTGAGATACGGTACTACTTGGTGTCTTTTTCTCGAAAAAAGTGTGCTGGAACTTGGAACATGTCGTCTTGTTTCTTCTCGTGTACATTTACTCCCCAATTACCGGCGCAAACGCCGATACCGAGAAAAGACGTCATCATAGATGGCATGAGCGGGAGCACCGTTTTCAGTGCTCTCGACTTAAGGGATGGCTTCTACCAAATCCTTATGCGTGAGAAAGATATTCCTCTCACGGCTGTAAGCACTCCAAGCGGTATGCTTTGGGAGTGGCTCGTGATGCCACAGGGGCTTCGAAATGCCCCTGCTACCTTCAACAGATGCGTTACAGATCTATTGCGCCCGGTGCGAGAGTTCGCGCCGAGTTACTTCGATGATGTGTTCATCCATAGCAAGGCTGAACATGGCAAAACTGATGTAGATATTCACAAAGAACATCTACGTCAGGTGTTAGAGCTTATGCGCAAGCACAAGCTCTATGCGAACTTAAAGAAGTGCCCCTTTGGTGCACCCGAGATACCCGTTCTTGGCTGCTTTGTAGGCAAGAATGGGGTACGCCCCGATCCAGAAAAGATCAGGGTGATCGTTGAATGGCCTCCGCCAACTAACGTCATGGAACTTCGAAAGTTCCTCGGACTGGCGACATACTTGCACAAATATTCGTGCAACTATGCCGGTCTGATCCGACCTCTTTCTCAATTATTGAAGAAAGATATCGAATGGCGCTGGGATACCCAGTGCCAAGATGCGTTTGATGCAGTCAAGCGTAGCTTGACTGAGGCTCCCGTTTTGGCAATCGCCGACAACGAGCGACCGTTTCACGTCGTTTGCGACGCGAGCGATTTCGCTATCGGCTGCGCCTTGATGCAGCGTGATCACGATGATCGTGATCGCGTGATTTATTACCAATCGCGTCAGCTGCGCCCAGCCGAACGCAACTATCCAGTGCATGACAAGGAACTCCTTGCCATGAAGTATGCACTGGCGAAGTTTAGGATCTATCTCTTAGGAGATAGACCCTTCGTGGTTTACACGGACCATGCGTCCCTACGCACGGCCGTGAATTCGCCGCACATCTCTCAAAGAATGGCACGTTGGCTGTCATTCTTTGCAGAATACAACTTCACGGTTGAGTATAAACCGGGAAAACTGAACGTGGTAGCGGATGCGCTATCACGACGCCCCGATTACGAGACGAAACCGTCCGTAATCGAAGCAACCAGTGCAAACGCGATACGTTGCACCGATCTGTCTTCGCCGCTTGTGCGACAAATACGTCAAGCGTACGAGAACGACGAGGAAACTCGCCTACTGATCGATTACTTGAGTGATCAATCAGATCGGAAGCGCAAGGAACTTCCTGAGTTCCTTCGCGCATGCGTGCATC
>MIQA02001825.1:0-12709 GCA_001887855.2 Sclerospora graminicola | reverse complement strand
TATAATTGTTTTCTACCGTGATGCCAATTGCTGGTAAGTTTCGATCTAATTGTATTGCTTGCTGATGAATGTGTTTTTTTTCGTGTTTTCCCTTTAGAATGTGACGATGAGAGTAGTCAAGAAGAAGCACGTGTTCCCAGTGTTGACTCGGTGAAGGACTTTAATTCGCTGGTTTTAGTAGTCCTTTTAAGCTTGCACCAATTTTTGTTCCAAATTTCGTCAGCAAAGGCACTTTTGCTTTACTTTTCCGGTGGCACGTCCTCCTTGCTTGATTTGTAGTTGGCGACTAATAGACAATTGAGTTATGGTTGTTGTATTTTTATCGGTTTTGCTCTTAGCTATCGCTTGCGACCCTGTATCGGAGAGGGATACAGAATCAAAAAGCTGCCAATTTTTCGGTAAGAATTCTTTTTGTGCTTACTTCACTCTCGAAATAAAGATTGATTTTGTTCTTCGCTTTTTAGGTTTTCGCGATTGGGCAGCTTGCAGTTGTTGCGGCGAATCGGGAAGGCTACGGGTTTGAAGACGAAAACGCAGAGGACCGATGAGAAGCAAAAGCCAAGTGAAAGGAACTAAGTGTGTACCAACTTCAGAATGACGATGACAAGGCACTACAGATGTTTCTCCTTGTACGTAGCCTGAATTAGCGTTGAAAGTCGTGTTGACTGAGGATGATTAACTATGGAGCATGTTATTTAGTAATTTTTTTAATTGCTGGCCTGCATATGCATTATCTTCAATTGTAAAGCAACGTACAAGAAAAAAATTAATATCACAATTAAAATTGAGCGCTACACGGGCGCCTAAGTTAATTGCTTGGTCCAGGTTTAAGCTTCTTCTAAATATTTTAATATTAAAATATCGTTACGTAGCCTGCTAGCGGATTTTATGAAGAAGATAGCTGACATACTTTTCTTTCCAACTCTAAAGAGTTTTTCTGTTGATCTAGGACAACTCTTGTCCTAGATCAACAAAACGTCCTGTCTAAAAATGATCTTCATCTCTATACTAGTACTAATTTTCAGTTCGCAATTTGCTCCGTGGAGCACAGGTAGCACAAGATCCCCCCCTTTACTCGGACGCGAACTCCAGAGGCCAAGAAAAGCTAGCGAAGGATGATCTCGGGGTGACGGGGGTGGGGGCTACCGTCGTATGCTCGCCACAAGGAAAAGATAATAAAGGCGTGCCGACGAAGCGCACGAGCTGGTCAAGGCCGTCTATGAGGGCGACCCAGCACACACGATGATGACGGCCATCATTCTGAACGACGGTATCATGGATACGATGACGTTGAAGGCATATGGTACGCAGTGTCATGAGCATATGGACGACTTGCAGAAGACCAAGGAAGCAAAACTCCGGTAGTTCAAGCAAAAACAACGGAAGTGGACAAAGCAAGCGAGCGAGTGAGCGAGCATGCAAGGAATCAAGAGAGTGTGAAGGTATACATGGGACAAGAGGGCGCAATATTTTACAAGTACTAATTTTTGACGCACCGTCAAAAGCGCCATAAACGGTTGCGTCAAAAATCCCGCCAATCATCAGTTGTGATTTGTTTATGGACAATGATGATTGGCCAATCTCCTATGTTTCGCTCATAAACCGACGTAGCTCATAATCGGCTGCAATACACTGCGGCTCATAATTCCTGAAACAAAAGGAAAATTGAGATTTCTCGGCCGCTACTACGCCGATTTAGCTACTGTTTGGATATGTTGTACGGAAAGTAGAGAAAAAACGAGGTATGTATAATTAATTGCGATTTCGACAACGCTTTACGCGCTTTTATACAAGGACCTGTTTGGGCTCTGGCTCATAAATGATGAAACAAAAGCAATTCATTTTTAAGTTAAATAATGAATGGAATAAATTTTAGAGTGATGGTCACTATTTATCAACTGGATTTTAGTTTACAATTTTCTTATCGGTACTCACCATGACGTTGAGGCACCGTCCGTACATGAAAAAAATAAGTCCTTGGAACGTTGAATGCTGCACCGAATTCCATGCTATATAGCTTGCTAGATAGAGCGCATTCTAAATTAGTCATTAAAATCTTGAACAACCGATAAACGTACTGTATTTCAGGGAATATTTGCATCTTACTCGATGGTAAAACCAGTCTCTTTCATTTCGATGACGAGGGATAACGTGATTCTACGCTGTTGTATGTGATATATCGATGCTGTATAAAAACATATTTCATGAGTCGATTTTCAATTTTAGAAAGAAAAAAAGCGGAAATATGTACGCACCCGTTACGGCATGTATGTGCTCGTGGATACAAGCACTCACAAGCGGCGCAGATCCCGAAGCGTGAGTTTCCACCGACAACCTAGGGGCGGGGGGGGGGGCGCGTCATGCGCGAGACAGTGGACAGAACTTCCAGCTTAACATAGGCCACGAATGCGCCCGCGCTCCTCGGGACACGACGACATCACGGCAAATTGTAAACTAAAAGTCAGTTAATAAATAGTGACCATCACTCTAAAAAGTATTACATTCATTATTTGACTTAAAAAATGTATTGCTTTTGTTTCATCATTTATGAGCCGGAGCCCAAACAGGTCCTTGTATGTAACCGCGTCGAACGTTGTCGAAATCGCGATTAATTACACATACCTCGCCTTTCTCTCTACTTTCTGTACAACATATCGAAACAGTAGCTAGTAGCGGCCGAGAAATCTCAATTATCCTTTTGTTTCAGGAATTATGAGCCGCAGTGTACGTTATCCATTTTTAAAATAAGATTGTTCATAGGATGATGTTCACAGCAAACCCAAGCCAGGATGTTATAAGGAAACTGGTTCACATACAAAAGAGGTTTGTCTGGAAGTTCTTTTTGCACGAGGACAACTTGAGGCATAAAATTTCGCCTCTACTGATCTATTTACCCGTTCGAGCAGGGGGTTTAGGTCTCATATCTGTTCCAGCAGCGATGCATTCCCAAGCCGTAAAGGAGGCGACACAATGGCTGATGGAACCCCCAGAATGATACACAAGGGCATGGTGCAGCGCAGCTACAATCCGGGAATATTACTACAGGGACGAGCTAGGTTTTTATCGCCTGGACGACAGATGAGAGAGAAAAGAATGATTAGTGTGGCAGGCCTGCAGCAGCAAACCCGAAGGCGCATTGATCAACAACTCGGACCTGACGAAGACATACGTCATAAAGTACTCGGAACCCGCACATATACCAAGGCACATAGCAGCTTTATGGGATTGTTTTCAATGAGCAAGCAACCCATGGATTATGGAAGAGTCAAATCGGATGCTGCTTGAGAAAAAAAACGACCACATTATCTCTCAGGAGATTCGGACTTTTCAAATACGACGGACACACACGAACTTGTTTCAGTGGAGAGCTGGTCACGTACGATCGGATGGACATTCACGAGCCAAGTTAATCCGTTGGGCAGTGTCACTGATCTTATGCTCTCCACGAGTAGCGATAGGTGAGATTTTTGGAAAAGGAATGGATCTACAACTCCTGTACACACCACGACATCAGCAAGAAGTTCACTGGCAACGAGTTGGAATACGAAGGATAAATGGACTGGATTCAATAGGTAAGGAACTTTACAAACTGTTTCAAACTCAGGATGGATTACATTGGCAGATAATATGAAAAGAGGCAGCCCACAGAACTGAGGCAGTACCAGCGACGGAGATTGCTCGACATCGTTTGCTTTTTCAGGCGGACCCATCGATTCACGGTCATTCGTGGCACCTACCATAATGGATTACTGGAATACGAACGTTGAGGGCTTTACGTAAGCGATTTCGAGGGTTGTACTATCGTCATCTCACCAAAGGAGTAATTAGAATTGTGGAGAAACGTGAGTCGTGGTGTATGAATGAGGAGTGGATTGGAAGGGTACAGCGACAAAGTCCCAGTAGCTTGTGGCAACATCGTCACATGCTCACGGACTTCCAGGTATGGGTGTATTACAGAATGGTAACCCTCCAGCTGAACGCCGACTACGAAGCATACGAAAATGAACGGACCTGTTCACTCGGTGAGGAGTGCCGAAGGCCGGGGAAAGGGATCGCAGATATTGTGTGGGGATGCAGACGGGCAGCCGGGGTATGGCGTCTTTTGGTAACCTACTGAGAAGGACGACATGTGGATGTTGTTAACTTGTCACGGGCAACTATGTCAAACTGGATATTTTCGTACGATTGGGGAGGATACATCAGAGTACTACCCAGCACCCCTAAAAAATTTTACTTGAGTTGAATCCATCAATTCAAAAACGCTATCAGCTAGCTCTATATATTCTGGTTTTTCGTTTTTCGGATGACTGCAAATTTTCTAGTTCGAAAAAATCTCTTTGTAATTCAAAAGGTTAGAGTTTTAGATAACAGAAAGGAAAAGACGACTTTTACGATTGTCGATGAGATGTAAGCAAATATCAAGAAGCGATGCTGACCAGAGAAGCGCCGTGTATCGATTGAAAGCTCGCCTGGGGGGAAATTATCGCGGAAGTGAAAGACAATTAAAGAGAGTTTGGTGGGCGCTGAACTCGGTCATCATTGCTGGATTATGACGACTACGGAATCAAATGGTCCATGTACGAGAATTATGGGGCGCAGAGAAGTATCGGCTCCACATTTGGAGCAGGTCCTTAGCGCAAGTCAATGCAGTAATGATATACGAAAGGAATAACATGAAGATCAGAGTCCAAGGGCTCTACTTACAAGTAACGCTCGAGTGTTTGGAAGAGGATTCAGGTAGAGGGACGGATCGACGCGCAAACAACTTAACTTCAACGTTGGAGCACCAAGTTATTCCAGCTCTGCTTCTACACAACTCTTGAGATCTTTCTTGGTAGCTTATAGTTAAATCTAAATAGACTACCTTATAACAACAACAAGATTGTTCATAGGATGCTGATTCTATTTTAGATTGAGCTTTGATGTACGGTTCTGTATAATAACTCTAGATATTGAATGGGAAACACTAAGGGCACCGTCTAAATTGATTTGGGCACCCAATCGGACTTAGTCAAATAAAACCGAACTTATTTCACGACATAAAATGCTCTACAGTCAAACCTCCTTAAGTAGTGCACTCACGAACCAAGATAATTCGAGTAGTCCAGATATGAAAACGTCATCTGGGGGGGATACGGTACTACTTTTGTGAAGTTACGAGTCTGTCATATACAATAGGGGTCTCAGAGTTGGATTTTCCTTGCGATTTTGAGCGACAGATATCATATCGGAAATGGCACTCAAATCTGGCTCGTTGCGTTGAGGAAATTAGCTCCCTCTAACACAAAAAATTATGGCCACGACCTTTAGAAAATTATTCGTATCGATTTTGAACTTACCGCCACACCACGAGTTTGGCAAAGTGCAAGCATCAAGCATAATTGCCTCTCGTGCCACTGAACGGACGATAAGGTATGCCTCTATTCGTAGAACTTACCGCTTATTACTGCTTCTTTGTTGTTAGTAGCTTGTCGAATGGCGCCGACGGAGCGCAAATTGCTCCTCCATGAGCTTGACAGTCTCGTATTTCAGTTGGCGATGTTGAATGAACTAGAGGAGGAGGACGAGAACACGAGGTCGAGGGGCTGCTACAGCTTTACGTTAGTGTGGAATCGTCACGCTATCTCTACACGCGCGCCAACGTTCATCGCGCCCTTACTTACTCGTACCAATTAAAGAGTTCCAAGATTCCGAGTTTATGCAGACCCTTCGTGTCACTCGCCACACCTATGATTTCTTATGCGAACTTATCCGCAACGATCGGATCTTCAGGAGCAAATCACGCAACAAACAGCGAAGGGTGGCCGTTCAGCTTGCCGTTGCGCTCGAGTGGTACGGTGCGCACGGAAACGGCAACTCCGTCGGTCGAGTCGCGCGAGAGTATAGTATTGGTGCAGGCACATTATCAACCTACGTAAGGCGGGTACAGAAGGTTCTCCTCCGGCACTACACCCGCTTTGTTTCATGCATAACACCTCGGTTTTTCACCGACACCCGATTCGGTCTTGATGGTATTGTCGGTATGGTCGACGGAACCCACATGATATTCAACCAGAAACCCGCGAAAGATGGTGGCCTCCACTTCAATCGCAAGTGTCGATACAGTTTCAACGTCCAATTGGTGTGTGATGAAGAGAGCGGATCCTATTTCTTTATACGGGGTGGCCGGGATCTTGCAACGACTCCAGCATAATTAAGAAGACGCCAATCATGATGCAGCCGAGCTGCACTTCTCACCAGGGGAGTACTTGTTGGGCGACTCGGGTCTATAATCCGTCACGTTCTGTCTGCATTATAGTTTCCTATTCTTGGGCATCCATCCGTCCTCATCTTCGCATGTCCACCAAGCCTCAGCATCAACGCTTGAGCTTTCTGACTAAACAGCATGAGTGCGATATCTATCCGCATCGTCAATTGGACTGGGATCGCTGCGGGGTTCTCCGCAGCGACGTGCAATGACGGCTCGGGCCCTTCCACACTTTCCATCTTCAGTCATTGAAAGGTAATATCCCCAGGTGGCGAGATGACAACATTCTTTCGAAGAGCACCAGAATGGCGCCCCGAGTAGAACACTGTAGGAATAAAAAGAGGTGTGCCGTGAATCGATCAATCATTATTTTTTGCATCAGAGCGTGAACGAACCAGTGACAACAGGAATGATATCAACGGGATAGTGGCGCGGCTCTTTTAACAAGACTGCCAAACCCGCGCCACCACCAAGAGCTACGATCTTTGGCTATGGCATTTCCTGCTAGGCAAGTATGACAATCGGTATACGAGCTATTCAATCGACGCAATCTACAAAAAAAGAAGAAACCGGAGGTTAGTCGTTGTTCCTCCCGTCCTAACGTATCTTGATGCTTCTCTCAATTGAAAACCCGTCTTCTCCATCTCGTCCGTTGGCATGACGCTTGTATACTCTCCAAAAAGCTGCAGATAAATGCACGCACGGCACCCGTTCGTCATCCCTTTTATCTCAAACGTTCTCTACCACACTCAGTACCATGCGAACCGTGACAATTCCCACCGCATTCGCGCTTTGTTTTCATGAAAACGCCTTTCGTCCCCCTGACATGATAGCAGACGAGGCATATTTAACTGTCGTGTCAATTGTTTCAGCGCACTTGTTACCTGGGTTAAGCTCGGATTCGGATACACATAGACAACATGAAGGAACAAATCATCGTACTGCGTACCTCCTTTTTAGCCTCTTGTAGAAATTCCTTTACGACCAAAGTGAGTGAACGCAGTGAGTAAAGAACAAAGACACGAGATAAGACACACGGGTCGCGATGAGCTGTTGCACAGCCGCTTAACATCCAAAATAGATTCCACTGTCTCGGTAGCAATTTTATCGTTCCGAAATATCCACCTAATGCGAGACGTACTCGGTCTACATCCAATCTTGGCTTCTCTGCATAAAACGTTGCTCCAATTCATATAACAGACAGGGAGAGATGACCAATTTCTCAAACATTATCTCAATTATTGGCTTCCCATTGCAGTGGTGATGAGTATCGTGGTCTTCCATAGAGATCTCACTGCTTGAAAAAGGCATCGACGGTGGCCTTCACAGTATCGAACGGCATTCTACTTAGCAAAAGTTGCACCACCATCTTGTTTTTCTCTTCCCCACGCTTGAGTGTGACGCTGTCGCGGTGTTGGTGCTCCTTCAACGCCAACTCTTGATCGCAAAGATGCATTTCAACATCATACTGGCGCTGGCGCCAGGCGGTCTCGGCATCATGGCGCATCTCGTCGAACTTGAGCCGTTTATGCACGGTATTCATTTCGACCTCCAGTTTAATTTTATCAAAAGCGAGTCGCTACGTAGACGCCCCCACAAACATACTACCAATGTCCTTGCGTTTAGCAGTATTGGCCTTTTCTTTGCCAAGTCGTGGAGATCTTTCCTCTTCTCTTTTAAATCTTGGTCCCCCACCCATCTGCTCTTCACTATTGCCCTCAGATTTCAAGTAGCTTTTAAATCCTTCACGCCGTGCTGGTGTTTTTTTCTGACGCTGTGGAGAATTTTGCATGCCTTGAGCAGACTCTTTGTCAGAGTGTCGATGGTATGTTTCGTACATCTCTAGATCGCTGTCCGGTACAAGATGCTCTTCACCATTGGGGACGCCATGCTCGTCATCATCAACGCATATCTCGCCGTCGTCTTCGAGTTCGTTGTCGTCGTCACTCACAGCTCCGTGCTCATTGTCAGAGAGGTCGGGCTGGTGTTGTGCCGCAAGCGGATCCACGCTCGCTTGACCGTTGAAGATACAAACAGCCTCGTTGTAGAAGGGGACTGTCATGTCTATGTACTCCTCCATTGTAACCCCCTTCTTAGCATATACATCAGGAACACCAAAGCCTGTTTGTTTACCTAGGTTATGGTAAAGCTTCCGAAATCGGTTGAAGTATGAGGTGAATCGTGAGCGCGTCGTCTCTGGCGTCCACTTCTGGACATAGCGCCAGTCGATCGTCTTCGCCTTCATGACCGCGATTGTCTCCTCGTATACGATATCAGACATGCGTGCAAAGAGAGAGAGAGATCTTAGTTTCCCCGCCACCGTGTTTCATCGATATGTTCTTGGTCGAGTCACCGACCAGCACGCAACGATTCTTCGGATCGGAGAAGAACGTAAGCATGGACCTAATCTGGAAGAGAGGTGTGTGGTTCGGGGGCGGCCTGGACCTGTCATCATCACTTTTCTTCTTTTTTGCATCGGCGATCTTGCTGTGCATCGCCACGATGTTGAGTGCGCGTGCGAATCCACAAAGCTCGACTTGTAGGCACCGCGAAAACAAACTATTCAAAAATTTAATATACCCTTCTAATTCGATTCATCTTTATGTACAGGAAAGCTGTAATTTCCCGCCCAACGGGAAAACCGTCATGGAAAATAATCTCCAGAGGTGTTTTTCAACATGTAATTTCCTGCGAAAATGACATCAGATATTATTCGGTGAAATTTTAGCTCTGAAACTCCCTAATGATTGAGTATATGCCAAAGGTTCTTTCGCTAAGTGCACAAATGTTTGCTTGTGCATATTCAGAACTAGAGACACGGAAATAACTCATCCTGATATTTGGTGTCAGAAGGTTGTCAAAGCTCATTGCGCGAGGGGTAGATGGGAATATACCGACGCCGTCGGGCGGAGGGTCAGATCCGACAGGTACTTCTATCCGTGGACAAGAAAAATATGTCGACCTGTCAAAGTCCCTTCTTTCTGTATACAAAATGCCTTATATGCATTCGTAATATGATGAGTCTAACGGAGCAACTCATAGAGGCGATAAGGCTGGCCAACAGCGCTAATGGTAGCAGTAACTACGAGACGGCTTTACTGAGCAGAAAATTCACTTGTCTTTCCACAATTACAACAATTGCAAAGTACGCGGGAAAGCAGTCAAGCCGACATTTTGATTTAGAGCGCGCGCTTGCAGGATTTTCTGCGCTGTGCGTTATTGATCCTCTTCTTCGCAACACCGGCAACTGACGACCCACTGATGATAGAAGAAGAAGGCAGATATGTGCTGACCCACACATTTAACAAAGCAAATATTTCAATTCAATGTTTACCTCGTAAAAGAGCTTACAAGGTCATTTTTTGCGGAATAATAGGACTTGTTTCATGGCTGAAGTCACGACCCAAGAATTTTTTTTGGAAATTTTGGTTACCACTTATAAAATGACTCACGTAAAGGGAATTCACTCTTCCATACCAAAATACAGTGTGTTGGACCCGACCGTGGTCGAGTGGTACACTGCTCACTTCGTGACCGGGAGGTCCCGGGTTCGATCCCGGGGCCAACCAAGTTGGTTGGATTCTAAAGTATAATGTGACGTATTCAACCAAAATACTGTGTGTTGATTGGTGCAGACACTTGTGGGTCAGATACAGGATTTGTGCCACGTAAGGAAGTTCTCATTGGGAGGTGTGACTGTATTAGATTAAGCCTGTATGGCAAAACCTTGTAAATGTACTTAGATTTTCGACGTACAACATGTGCGTTTGAAAGAAACGAGGACGCAAGTCTGTTAAAAATATTTCATCCAAATCAATATTAAACTAAGTTATCAATATTTCACCACTGTAATGGTATCATGAAAGATTGTTGCATATGACCAACCAAGGACTTCGTTACAAGGCGTCTAGGGTACTTTAGACACCGTTTTATATTAGACTTAGATCTTCGATGTGGCATAGCCAATGCAGTCCGTCCACTAGCGTGTTAATAAATTGTACGACAGGAAATAGTTCTGCAGTCAAGTTGGCAATAAAGTCGCAGAAGGTTTAACTTTCGTGGCAAATAATCTCTGATAGTTGCAGCCTGAAAATGTTTAGCCAACTATCTCTAGCAACTGTCTTTTTATCTTAGTAATTTAGATGTTTCATGCCGTCCCTCCCTCTTTTAAGTATAATTTGCTATAAATACTACAATCTGCATCAGGTGAGTTATGCACTTGAATATACTGTTGATATTGTTGGCTAAACTGCCAAGAAATCTGCGCAAAACAGAGTGAAAAATAGATCCGATATAACAGGGCGTCCTAGAGGTTGCACCAAAAAGTGGTTCTATCTCGTAATATATTTTACTCCAAAATTGGCATTGTTTTAGAAGAACACTTTAATTGGAAGAATGAATATGCTTTGCAAGCAGCTTATTCGTTTTAACAGTAGGTTAGATCATTTTCCTTCGGCTCCTATAACTTTTTTCTGTAAAAAGCTTTCAATGATCCTTGCTAATTGCGCTTTAGCATAATTGATTTGAGGAAATACTTTTCGCTGAAGCAGGCATAACCACCGAAAGCAATCTACTTTTTTGCCCGTTTCTAATTCTTGTTAGCATATCTGCTATATTATCTGACATTGTCATCTTAATCTACCCAACCTATTCTTTTATCTTACCAACTGGCTTTAATAACACTCGGTGCGCAGCAACAGGGGTGTGGGGTATTGGTACCGGTAGTGGTTAGTACCGGTAGTACCACCGGTATTAAACACTACCGATACCGATACCGGGAACTTCAATGTAGGTATGAAGAGTACCGTACCGATACCGCCCTGAGTAATGTTGGTATCTATCACTACCGAAGTCTGAAATTATGGTATTGAGTATCGATAGTATTCACCGTCAGAGCCAATCTAGGTACTCGGTACTGATAGTATTTACCGTCCATACTAATCTCGGTATTACAGTAGTACCGACTAAATCGGTATCCAGAGACAATATTTTGTCTCGGTATTTCTAGTATTGACATTGCAACATACCAAAAAAAAGTCGTAGAGTTGATAATGATATTAATGTTTCTTACACTCACCATCTATGTAGCCTGGTTAATGCATCGTTTAACATTCAAGCAAAAGATAAGGAGGTGGACAATTGACTGATGGTAATGATAAGTAAATAGTATCTCTATCTGCTTACTATCGAGTATGTCGAGCAAACAAGTGTCAGCACCACCACCACTATCATACGTTTTATAAGCAATTATATATGGGGAGACATTTTCATGAGCAAATATGACCAAACGTAAGCAAATTTCTGCTAAACTATTAACGATATGACTAGACCCCAAAGAAGGAGTAGGAGAGCATTATGGTAGTTAATGTAGCATTTTTTCGTGAATGAAAGCAGTCTTTTATGTTGGTGAGAAGAAGTTAAGAAAAATAAACAACAAGTTGTGGTAGCCTATGATAACTATCTACTAGGATATTAATGACTAAAGCGCAAATGCTCCCTCACCATCCGTCCGTCGTCTTACAACGGCAATAGTTTCCTATGGTGGCATGCAACCCTCTTCTGACATACTTTACTTAAAAAATGTCTATCCAATTACCGGGTATTAACTATATAAGTCAAGCTCGGTACAAACTACCGGTACTGATTACCGGTATGGAGTCCAATGTTGGTACAAGTACCGGTATGTGATACCGGCCAAATCCAATTTCGGTACTAATTTTGGTATACCAATACCGGCCATGTTAATTTCGGTAGTAAACCGTACCGACGTGTTAATTTTAGGTATCGGTAGGAAACTATAGTATCAGTATCAACAAATTTAGGTTCCAGTTCTCAATTTGCTTTATCGCACACACCTGGCTCAGGTGGATTGCAGAACGACCAAGAACGTTAACAGCTACTACTACAATGCACGTCCCGGACCCTGGGTCCGGTCTACCATCTAGTGGTGGCATGTCGGCAGACCCGACGAGCGATGACAAGATGCTATCTGGCTTGCCTGGAAAGGGGGGTGAGAAAGATAACTCGGCGAGTGGGGAAGGAAAGGGGGTTGACGAACCTCACGTATCAACTACGGAGAACATTGAACCTGATTCGACGGAGAACCAGGTGAATTCATCTGGTTCCCGTAAACATGATTCCAAGATTGATACTTCGACAGGTGGTACATCGAAGACATCAGAAATCAGAACCATGGATGAAACTGTACCACAATCCGGAAATAAAAAGGTCAAAGTTAATTCAGCTGAAGACCTAGCCGGGGCATTGAGGGCTGCACTGGAAAATGCTTCCAAGACCTCACGGAAGGTTAAAGCATGGTTGGACACCATGCAACAATTATTTACGCAAGTCTTTGTAAAGGCCAAGGTTCCAGCGTCTAAGTTGGCTCCTAGTGCAAAACACTTGCCTAAACTAAAAAAAGGCGAAAATGACTGTCTCCTGGAGCTTTTTGAGCACATTGTG
>MIQA02001823.1:0-21350 GCA_001887855.2 Sclerospora graminicola | reverse complement strand
AAGATGGAGACAATATTGGGACCTGAATATGAAGTGTGGATACGGAACGTGAAAGTTATCAAGAAGTTGTCATGATATATTGATGATTATGGAAAGAACGAAACGAAAGCTGGTTGTCACGACAATCACGGGCCATAGTTCGTGCGCAGACGAGAAACCGTAAACGCCGGATGATCCATGGGGCTTGATCGGTACTGGTTCCGCCAAGGCTCTTAGTGATCGGCAAAGATCAAGCCATCACGCAACGTGCTGATCGGAGTCGGATATCCATAACCGGGATACCACTCCCCGCCGTCAGCCTTGATGCCTCGCGATCCCGCCCGGCGAACAGTCAGGTGCAGCACGGCAGGAAACAAGAAAACGTCCAGGTCGCACTCTCCGCACTGAATCCCATTGACCACATGGTCGTAGATCGCGGCTCAGGCAGCCCCGACTTTGGTGCGTCGGCGCTTGCGAGCGTGATGATTGTAGAGCCGATTTCCAAATCCATGACCGAAGGCTTGGGTGGAATCCGGATACCCACTGGCCCGGACGACCAACTATCGGAGGGGGTACTCCGTCGATCCTGATCAGCATCAGAATCAGATGAATCACCATGGTGGTGACTGATCTGATCCTCCCGGTCATCTGGCCGGTCTTCATGTGCGTTAGGATCTATGTTCAACTTCATCTCACCTTGTGTACCCGTTGATCGGGGGTGGTTACACTCACTCAGGTGGACTCGGTGACGAAAACGATGATCTTGATCAGGTCGGAGGGGATGACCTTCTCGAGACGGGGATGTCCTCGGGTGGAAATCTTCACCGGAGAACGGGTTGGGGTCGATACTTAATCAGTATCTAGGCACTGATCGGGAAAGTTCGTCCGATCAGGCCAGCCAATGAGAGAGAGATAATAAGAAACCAAGAAAACGCGATCAAACCACGATCTTCCACAGTAATCCACAAACGTTATCTCCACAAAACCTTTTCCAATATTAATAACGTGTTCCAAACACGTGTGCGTTGAGGGTGAGGTTTGGTCACCTAAACAAACCCGTCGGGGGTCTTCCGGTAAGCCAAAATGCGTCTAAGCGCGTCTTAACCGTGAATTAAGTTGGGCAAGAGGGGACTAGTTAACCCTGTGCTCCCAATGACCGCAACACGTGGCGACTCTTTGCTTAGGGGGAACATCAAAACCTGTTATTATATATGCAATGTCCTATACCTAGTGTATCATACACCAACTCATGCTTGATTTATATTTCGACCCTGTTCACTTCGTCGCACGGTTGCATAGCACCACCTTACCCATCCTGGCTGCACCTTCAAGCTGATCTGTACCACTTCTTCCCTGATCACGGTCGGACTTCTATAACGATCTTCAACCATCCCGATCTTTCGATAAAAAACTTTGAAACCACTTGAGATCTGCCCTTCTGACACTTGTTCACTTCATATCCAGCCCGACTTAACTGAGAACTTCACCTGCCTTTGCGTCTGGACGCCGTTTTGAGGCTGATCAGCCCACATTGTGATCGGCACAGCGATCAGCCGAGTGATCGGGTAGTGATCAGGGCGATCAGCCCTAGATCACTTCGGAAACTCTCTGGGTCACCATCACAACGACTTTGTTCGCCCACTCAGCCATATTCCTGACCTTCATCCCCTGTCGGGGTAACCATATCACATCGATTTCAGCCGATCGGGCCTGATCGGGCCTTCTCACGTCATCCCTGGACAAATCCATCGGTCATCATCACTTGCCTTGACTTGACATTACTCGCACGACTCGCCATTCCACATGCCCCATTCCATTCCACATCTGATCTTCGTATTTTGGGGCATAATCAGTTGACTCGGCCGATCGGGCCGGAACTTCGTATCATATTCCACTTCAACGTCTGCACTGTTCATAATTCGGCCCGATAACTGCCTCTGATGTGCCACGTCACCATTGCTGCGGTATCTTAACTTGTCTCTGCCGATCTCGTCATACATCCACGTGAACTCCACTTAATAAACGTTATCCCGATCGCGATCGTGATCTTCGCTGTTCCGTTAGTGTCTGGGACCGGGCGTAGTAACTGTGCTTGGCTTATTCCTTCATATCATGAGCACCCGTTGTCCACTACCTTTTCGTCGTATGCTCGATCAGCCTGTCCCACCCATCAACTGTCTCACGTTGATGGGTGTTCCATCGTCACCAATCAACGGCCATGTGTGGTCCACCTCATTCTCAACATTTTTCCAGATCGCTTTACCACAGCCGCCCCTGAGCCAAACTGCAGCCGCGCAACGACTGCAGTTCGACTCATTCATTTCCAAATTTCCTTTTTGGCGACTACCCATGGCTGACTCGAGACGATTTTCCCTTCCTTCTCCGGCAGCTTCGGCTGCCCCTTCGATCACCGACTCACTTCCCAGTTCAAGTTCAGCTGATCCAGCAACCCCCCTTATCACGACCGCGGCCACGATCACGACCAGCCTCATCAGTCCCACGACGACCCTGACTTCGTATCGTCCGCCTTGGAGTTTTCTCGCTCGGCCTTCTTCGGATCGTCCTGTCAGTTACTTGGAGCAGCTAGCTCGTCTAGTGGAGAGATCTGGCCCACTCACGTTGGGGTCCATGAAAACTAGCCGATTACGGTTGGAACTCCGAAGCGCAATTCAAAAGTTGGTTTTCCTATATGATACAAATCGGGCGCTTAATGCCGAGTTGTTCGACCGTCGGGTCGTCATCGATACCCTGGGACGTGATTCTGCCGATCTGGCTAGCCAGCTGTCGGCTCTACGATTAGATCGCGACAGACTTGATCAAGATATGCAAGACATGACAAGCCGCATCCAGAGTCTGACAATGGAGCGTGATCAGCTGTCTGCTGACCTCGCTTCTCTGCGCATCTCCAAGCCTTCGGATACCGTCGCTTCTCTACAGTCGATGATTCGTTAGCTGTCTGTTACTGTTCGCAATCAAGGTATGTTCGTCCCATTTGTTTCTTCTGCGATCTGTATATGACTTTCCCTGTTTGCTTCCAGACGAACGCATCGAGGCGATGAAGAGTTCAATGGTCGAGATGGTGGGTCATTTGCAACAGATCGATGACCACCGTCTCGACCATGATCAGCTGCTTCGTGACAAGATTCGTACTGCTAAGGACGTGGAGCGTCTGGAAGTCAAAATGTGCTACTCGGATGAGCAGGATCAGCTCCTGGTGAAGCAGCTTTCCGATTCACGCCTCGGCCGCGCCAACATACAGAAAAGGTTGTGTGAAAGTCGGAAAGAAGCTGAAGATTGTCGGCGCCAGCTTAATCTTACTTGGGTTAAACGTGAAACCCTAGAGCTCGATGATCGCGGCTGGATCCAACATAACGCCGACTTGAGGAAGATTGCGGTCCAGACCATGGACAGGTGGCCCGACCCGAACACCGATTCGGAGTCACTTCGGACGGCTTTGCTACGATTTCCTGAGCTGATTAGCTCTCTTGCTCCGTCTGGGACACCGTCGCAACCTCCTGAGTCTGCCCCGCCATCGCCCACGTTCTCCGTCGCTTTCTCGCCGACCCATGGTGCTGATCAGCCCGTGATCAGTACTGCAGCGGCTTTTGCATCAACTCCATCCTGCTTATTGCTATCCTCGAGATCAGTCTCCTCGATCTTGAGTTCTGCGAAGCGTAAACGGGCAAGCTCATCGAAGAAGAAGGTGGCTACCGCCAAGCGCTCTCGTCTTATTGTTGACTCGGACGACGAGTCGACCGATCTGGACGAAAGGACGCTATCTGCTCTAGCCCGATGACGCAGTGCTGATCGTCGAGTTCCAGTGGCGACCCCTTCGGGCGTAACTTCTCTGACCCGGGCCGTCGCTTTACTTGACTCCGATGGTGAGGACGAAGATGATCCGGAGGAGAGGCAACCGGCTTCGGCTGTTCCCAGCGTTCCCCCACCCGCCAATACGACATTGACCACCCGACCGCCCAACTTCACTGGCGTCTTTTTATTCCAGCGAGCAAGTCGTCGATCGAGCAGGACGACTATAGCTATGATCCGAATCAACGGTTCATGGATCTATACGTCGTTATGCAGGACAAACCGTCGCCTGCTCACATGGCAACTCGACGACCCTGGAGTGTCGATCAAGTATGGGATCTGACGCCTCTGGTTCTTTCGGTGAGGCGCAAACTCGTCCCTCGCTTGTGGTCCCGTCCGCCAGGATGGATTTTTTCAATTAGGTTGTCGGCGCCCATGGACACGCAATGGCAACAGAGTGTGCTGACCAGGGGGCCATCGAGCTTCTGATCGATTCAGAACCTTGGGATGTCCTCATGACGCCTATACCCGGGTTGGAATTCCCCAATCTCCTCTGGTTTGTTGATCTGCAGGGACGTCTGGCCCTGTATTATCAAGAGCATGTTCAAGCGATATGGGAGGCGACCCACCATTTCCCGATCACGGCGGCGATGCGTAAGGACGCGTGGTTGGAACATTATCACCACGCTCGCAAGCACCGACGCACCAAAGCCGGGGCTGCCTGGGCCGCGATCTGCGACCATGTGGTCAATGGGATTCAGCGCGGTGAGTGCGACCTGGACGTTATCTTGTTTCCTGCCGTGCTACACCTGCCTGCTCGCCTGGCGGAAGCGCGAGGCATCAAGGCCGACGGCGGGGAGTGGTATCCTGGTTATGGACACCCACGTTGCGTGATGCCTTGAGCTTGGCCGATCGCCAAGAGCCCTGGCGAAACCAATACCGATCAAGCCCCATGGATCATCCGGCGTTCAATATTTTTCGTCGGCGCGCGAAGTATGGCCCGTGATTGTCGCGATAGCCAGCTTCCGTTTCGTTCTTTTCGTAATCATTAATATATCACGACAGCTTCTTGATAACTTTCACGTTCCATATCCACACTTCATATCCAGGTACCAATATTCTCTCCATCTTGTACGATCGTTCACATGCATGCAAATGTAGTTCTCGTGCATTATATGTATATATATGTCTATTGACTCTGAACCAGCTCAACCATCTTGATCTCCACCTGTTCGACCATTACCTTTGGCTGATCTGTCACAATGTGTCAACCCAGACTATTGGGACTCCTGGTTGTCCTTGAACGATTTTGGCAGGGATGGCATGTGATCCATCGCTATCACTTGGAAAGGGTAGGTCGACTGGATATTTCCAGGTGATCTACCCCGGATGTTCGGCATGCCCTTCCCGGTTTCGCAATCCGTACATGTTCCGACAAACTTTTGGACACTTCGATATAAGCCTCTCCAGTGAAAGTGTTTGCGAACCCTGTGGTACGTCCGACCTACGCCCTGGTGACCACCCTCTAAACTGACGTGATAATGATGTAAGATATCAGCTTGTAAAGTCTCCGGGATCACGAGCCTGGCTGATCGGTCCAGATCTGCATCGGCCTGATCAGCTTGAACATAGTAAAACAATAAATCGTTTTCGTCGATCTCATAGTTGGACGCGATCTTAGCACAATCTTTTGCTTCACCCTGGCTCAACTTCTCCAGATCTCCATTCAGAAACGCCTTCAAATCAACGATCCATTTTTCTTCGTCTTGTGCCTTGAGAATTCTTTCGATCCGCATCTCCTGTACTATTTCTTCTGTTAGGCTTTCTCGAGAGAGTGACCTGTTAGGTGGTGATCTGGTTCGTGATCTCGTCATGATCGAGATCTGGGCTGCTTCCTTTTTATCTTCCGCATGAATCAGCTCGGGCAGCCTATTGATCTCCACCAATTCCTCCAGCAATGCTTTATCAGTAACTATCAATCCGGTCTGATCACGCATGGCCATAGTAGCTAGATGATCTGCACTCCGATTACAATCACGTTTCACATGTAAAAGATAATGACTTGGCCATCCACGTAAAGCTTTCATAACGCGATCGTTCAGCAACTTCAAACGCGGTGCTTTGCAATCGATCTTTTCGGTGATCTGCCGAATTACCAGGTTTGAATCTCCGCATATGATTACTCTTCCAATCTTTTGCTCTTGCAAGAGATCCAAACCTAGCAGCAGACCGCGATATTCGGCTTCATTGACCGTGATACCCGGAGTATAGTCTGAACCAGCAAATATAACAGTCCATTCTGGCAATTTCCACAACAACGCGCTATACGCCCCCACGCCTTTTTTTACACTCGCTGATCCGTCGAAACTTACAACGATCGGATTTTCCTCCGAGCCGACGATCGGTGGGGGTATAGTGATTGATTCTCGTGGTTGCTTCTGAGGAGCGACCTCGATCAGGGCTTCATCGACTTCTGATCGGGGCGTGATGCTGGCTGCTAGTGTTCCAAGAATTTCTTCTTCGCCCTTGGTGCATTTGATGATCTCCAAGGTCCAATGAGATAACAACGCTGCCCATCGCCCCAGTCTCCCGTCTAACCCATTCGCTGACAGTAACCAAGCCAAACTAGATCGCATGGACAATACCTTAATCGATCTAGTTACCAGCATAGAGTAACAAACATCTAATACACGTAATAATGCTAGCACTTCTTTATCCACAATACCATAGTTAACTTCGTTCGGTTTTAATGTTCGGCTTGTGAACGTCACCGGGCAATAAATTCCGTCGTGATCTTGGACCAGTGCGGCCGATATTGCCCATTTACTGGTGTATAGAATCACCACGGGAATCTTCTCCGGATCGAAATGTTTCAGTATCGGCGTCGAGATCATCTTCACCTTCAACATACTGAAAGCTACCATAGCTCGGTTCATATGGTCCTCTGATCCTGGCACAGTTTGATCGATCAGTGATCCAGTCTTGAGATTCGTTTCAGTAACTTCGGTTTCGCGATCAGTCTCAGTTAGTGATCTTCCCACTCGATCACATTCTCGAAGTCCATGATAATCCACTTCCTTCAGTTCATAAAGTATAGCGGTGTAAATTGAGAAGTCCTCGATAAACCGGCTATAGTAATTCAGAGATCCGAGAAACGACTGCATAGCCTTCGGTGATCGGGGAAAAGGTAGGTTGCTGAGAGCATCCAGATCTTTCGGGTTAGCTTCCAAACCTCGTATCGACACGTTATGGCCGAGGTAGACGACCTTGGGTTGACCCCAGAAACTCTTGACCACAGTGATCGATAAATTCCAGCGCTCGCAGGTATTCAGGAGCCGTTTGACCTTATCGCATAGCATATCCCATGATGTTGCTGTGACCAAGATGTCATCTATATATGATCGCCTTCCCAACACTGATCGGCCCTGATCTTGGTCCGGTTCGCCCTCCGTAAACACATCATATAGATCGATGGCTTCTCGATCAGCACTGATCTGGAGATATCCATAGATAGCATTGTCAATCAATCTCTGATAGTTCTGTGGGCCGTTCTTTAATCCAAACGGCATCCGATTCCATTCGAAAAGTCCGAAAAGTGTAACGAAAGCCGAGATCTCTCGAGCACGATCAGTCATCGAAACCACCCAGAAACCTAGCCATATCCAGCGAACAAAACCATAAAACTTTATCCAGATCTTCTAGTAAATCATTGATCAGGGGCATCGGATAGACCATCAGCTTCGTGAGGCGATTCACCATTCTATAGTCGATACATAATCGAATATCGACCCCGTTCTTTTTTATAACAAACACTATCGGTGATGCCCACTGTGATGTTGACGGTCGGATGGTTTTTGTACCCAACAATCCCTTGATCAAATCGGATAACTTTTCCCGGTATTGAGGTGCAACTTTACGACAACGTTGAGCGATCGGTCTCGCATTTACCGTCTATATCACAAACGGCTCCGTATGCGGCTGGGGGTAGGGCGTTACCTTTCCCCATCAGTAAATGGCGCCTTTTCCAGATGATCTTCTTTAGCTGATCGATCTGCTGGGGAGTGTTCACTTCGGGATCAACGACCTGTAGATGATGCATGGTGACTTCTGGCATATTGGACGATACTTCCGGCAAAACGGCCATCTGCTTCTCGATACCTTCAATGTACTGATCACCACCTTCATGTATTCACACTTGTTCATCTACCTGATCTACCTTTTCCGGATCAGCATCATCTTGTGCCGCCCCTTGTAAGTCATCCAACTGGTGATCTACTTCGGGTTCACCTTCCTCCGTAACAACTTCGGCAACTTCGGCAGATTCATCCTCCTTTTTTTCTCAAGATCGTTCCTGAACTCCTCACCATCATTTTCGCTCTCTGGGTCCGCTGTCTTCGGTGAGCCGGGTTTAATAATATTCAATATTTGTGGACCTTTTTTGACCCGGCTTTCCCCTATCGCTTCGATGAGCGGTCTCCTGATCAGCAGCTTGGTCGGCGTAGAATATTCCGGCTTCTCGACCATAGGTGAGGTATCTTCATCCACTAAGTCTTCGTCGCGAATCAGGTCTGTGGTGGCTTGATAAGCCAGATTCTGCCATTCAATATATTTTCGTGATCCCACTGAGACATACCCGATCTGTCGAGGTACTTTCCCTTCGGGTAGCCACATCCCTAAGATCATGTCTTCGTGAACGATTAGCGGCTGATCGGATATATTCGTAACCCTGATATAGCTTGATCTGCCGATACCCTTAACGAAAGTTGGTACCCATCGTTCACCACGGGTTGGCCACAATTTCTGTTGTCGATCGCTCGGCCGAATCATCACGTCGACTGATCGGGCCACCCCGATGTTTTCGTACTGACCCATTTTAAGCATCCGTACATGAGTGCCATATAGAGGGTGTCGGCCGGATAACTGAATCTGCACCTCATCCGGCGGAGTCAGGGTTCCATGAGACAGGTCAAGTCGTATACCGGCTGGTACCGTGAAATCCATTCCCAGTATCGCGTCTTGACCGGCTAACCGGCCAACCCAAGCGTTGAAATAGTAGACCAGGGAGCCTACCAAGGTGATTTTAACACGTGATCGTCCTTCCGTCATGTACGAACTTTTGCCGATCCCAACACATTCTTGCCTCTGGGTACTGTCTATACGACATCCCACCTTACGACAAAGGCGGAGTCGATGATCGAGACTTCCTCCCCAGAGTCAAATAGAAAAGTGGCTTTTTCGTTGTTAATCTTCCCATTAGCTTTGCTTGCTTAAACCACTTGTCGGGAGAGTGATACTTCCAGTATCCTCGGGATGCACCGGGCAGTAGATCCAATTCCATGATCACGTCCGATCGGGAATATTCATCCACTCTGAGACTGTGGATCGGACATCGATCGATGCAATTTGAATTAGAACATGTATTGTCGGTTATCTTCTCTTCCTCAAACTTATCTCCGCTACCGACATATGCATAGATGCAGAACGTAGATCGCTCGGCTCGAACCAGATTCCAACCTGGCGAGCGATCTAGTTTAACACCTTCCCGACATCTGGTGGAAGCATGCCAGCATGTTTAGTCGTCACATACTACTTGCGCATCAGATTGAAAAATTCTTCGATAGGGCAGGCGCCGGCGTCATGAATCTTCCCACAACTTTTGCATACGAAAAAACAATGATCAGAAGGGTGACCTTTACGATCGCATTTTCCACACGTACTTCTTTCCAGCAATCACGATCTCCATGTCTGGTCGACCCACAATGCACGCATTTCTTACCAGATCGGTCCTGATCAGGTTGATTACCACCAGGTTTCCGTTTATCCATGCCATTTGCCGATGATCTCGGGCGATACACTGGCTCCGTCGTAAATATATGACGATACTGTTCCTCGTCCGAGATCAGACTTGACTGACCACTTTCCTCTTCCGAACCGGAACTGTCTGATTCCTTCGTGATCATCCGAATTGCTCTGGATGGTCGTGCTACTGGTATCTTGCCATGATCAGGGTGTGGCTTTGACCGGTTCCGGTTCGATCCTACCTCGACCTTGGGCTGTCGACTTTTTGCTCGCTGCAACGTCCTCAGAGTCAGTTTCAGTTGCTCTGAGTCCTTTATACGGAGCAGGGTTAGCTGATCAGCCAGATCACGATTATCCAGAGTGCCAATGAAGTGTTTGACATGCTCGCGAGCTATATCCGGGTGCCGTGGGTCCTGATCGGTATTTTCGCGCGTAGACCGGCAACATTCAGCCGATGTAAGTATTTTATCGGCGTTTCGTCGGATCTTTTCTTCATGTGGAAATACTGTCTCGCGACAGACACCCCCGAGTTGCAATACTACTCTTCAAATTCTTCACACAATCGAGGCCACTTTAAACGCACTTTTCGGCTCAGCTGCTTAAGCCAGTTCATGGCCGGACCTTTCATTAGATCAGCAAAAATCAGACATCTTTCACCTTCCGGTGTCTTGTCTCTCTAAAAGGCTGATTTAGTCCGTCTCAACCAAGCTCTAGCCTGATCATCATCCCTATCATTACCAGTGAAATCTTTTAATTCCGAGATCGCCGACATTCGTACTCGAGTGATCGTTTGGGAATCACTGTCGAATGCCTGCGCGGAAGCCATATTCGCCCTACGAGGCATCTCAATACCCAAATCCCCCGGATCAAAATGCTGACTGATCTCTCCTTCTGATTTCATGTCCACATCACTACGTGGGGGCGATCTATGAAATCGATCTTGGTGACCGACCTGGCATATCGATCGAATAATTCTGGCCGATCGAACATATTCCATATCCACGTCCACGGGTTTCTTGGCCGGTTTCTCAGTGGATTGATTCATGTTAGGTGTCGATCGCCATGGTTGTCCTTGCCCAGGGGTGTACTGAGGTAATCCATATTGTTCACTCGCAAATCGGTTCGTCATAGTCGCGAACATGGTCTCCATTTGCTCTGGGACCTCCGGTATGTTGGTAGAGCTACTGTTGGGAGTCGGATTGTTCTGCGGAACTTCTTGAGCATCTTCAAAACTATCATCTGATCCGACTCGACCAGGTTCAGGCTTCCTTTTCCTGTTCTGCGACTCGATCTTGGGGTCTATCATCCGATCCGACTCAGGTCCAACGTCATACGTGTTATTACCACCGAGGAGTCGGTGGAGTCCGCTCCAGATTGTGATGACGATTGATATATTGACACAATATCCATAGGATATTCAACCAACTGCGATCGGTGTGAAGGATCCGCGATCGGCGACTGGACCACGGGGTTGGCCCCGAGTAACGAGGCAAGGCGATCATACAGAGTTGTCATAGCTTCTCTGATCGTCCCTTGGTCTAGACCGAACAGAATATTCGCGTCGAACGCACCAGTAGTGAAACCAACTTCGTCGATCTGCGCCAAGAGGTTCTTGATCAGGTCAAGTTGACTGCCTGTGATAACCGGCCTGGTCGCCCGACCTTCAAGCTTCCCGATGATCTTAGGTTTTATAATCTTTATCACTCGGTTGGTAGCTAGGAATTTATGAAACTCTCGAAGATAGAACAGTCGTTCCACGTCTTGAACGGTGGTCTTCTCAGCTGGTTCGGTCTTCTCTACGTCTTCTTCGAAGATCTTCGGTTTAGGTTTCACATATTTTTTAGGTGGATCACAATGATCCGCCCCCATGGTTTTTCTTTCTTTTTCCATTTTCTTCTTTTGCATAGGATCGAGGTTAGCACATCGATCCTTTCCCGGGTTATAGTTAACTTTACTATAACCCAGATCAGGGCCATGTGGGGAGTTGTTTCATCTTTAACTTTGACCTGGCAATCCACCAGACCAGGTCGACCATCGCTTCCTTTAGGTATGGACAGCATCGGAGGCGATACGCTTTCCTCCAATACACCCGAAAAAGTTTCCTCCACTTTGATTTTCACATCTTTTTCATCATCAAAGGAATCACGGTGATATCCTGAGTCAGCAGGTGATCTGGGCATGCGCGCCATTGTGGTGGAGCCGATTTCCAAATCCATGACAGAAGTCTTGGGTGGAATCCGGATACCCACTGGCCCGGACGACCAACTATCGGAGGGGGTACTCCGTTGATCCTGATCGCCATCAGAATCAGATGAATCACCATTATGGTGACTGATCTGATCTTCCCGGTCATCCGACCGGTCGTCGTGTGCGATAGGATCCATATTCAACTTCATCTCACCTTGTGTACCCGTTGATCGGGGTGGTTACACTCACTCAGGTGGACTCAGTGACGTAAAAACGATGATCTTGATCACGTCGGAGGGGATGACCTTCACGAGACGGGGGTGTCCTCGGGTGGAAATCTTCACCGGAGAACGGGTTGGGGTCGATACTTAATCAGTATCTAGGCACTGATCGGGAAAGTTCGTTCGATCAGCCTAGCCAATGAGAGAGAGAGATAACAAGAAACCAAGAAAACGCGATCAATCCACGATCTTCCACAGTAATCCACAAATGTTATCTCCTCAAAACCTTTTCCAATATTAATGACGTGTTCCAAACACGTGTGCGTAGAGGGTGAGGTTCGATCACCTAAAACAAACCCGTCGGGGGTCTTCCGGTAAGCCAAAATGCGTCTAAGCGCGTCTTAACCGGGAATTAGTTGAGCAAGAGGGGACTAGTCAACCCTGTGCTCCCAATGACCGCAACACGTGGCGGAGCGACTCTTTGCTTAGGGGAAAAATCAAAACCTGTTATTATATATGCAATGTCCTATACCTAGTGTACCATACACCAACTCATGTGCCTGATTTATACTTCGACCCTGTTCACTTCGTCGCACGGTTGCATAGCACCACCTTACCCATCTTGGCTGCACCTTCAAACTGATCTGTACCACTTCTGCCCTGATCACGGTCGGACTTCTATAACGATCTTCAACCATCCCGATCTTTCGATAAAAAACTTTGAAACCACTTGAGATCTGCCCTTCTGACACTTGTTCACTTCATATCCAGCCCGACATAACTGAGAACTTCACCTGCCTTTGCGTCTGGACGCCGGTTTGAGGCTGATCAGCCCCGATCGTGATCGGCACAGTGATCAGCCGAGTGATCGGGTAGTGATCAGGGCGATCAGCCCTAGATCACTTCGGAAACTCTCTGGGTCACCATCACAACGACTTTGTTCGCCCACTCAGCCATATTCCTGACCTTCATCCCCTGTCGGGGTAATCATATCGCACCAATTTCAGCCGATCGGGCCTGTTCGGGCCTTCTCACGTCATCCCTGGACAGATCCACCGGTCATCATCACTTGTCTTGACTTGACATTACTCGCATGACTCGCCATTCCACATGCCCATTCCATTCCATATCTGATCTTATTATCCAATATTCAAATTTCAGACATTAAGTCTGAAATTGAACTGTGATATTTCTACTTAAATATCAGTGCCTAGATACTGATTAAGTATCGACCCCAACCCGTTCTCCGGTGAAGTTTCCACCCGAGGACACCCCCGTCTCGAGAAGGTCATCCCCTCCGACCTGATCAAAATCATCGTTTTCGTCACCGAGACCACCTGAGTGGGTGTAACCACCCCCGAACAACGGGTACACAAGGTGAGATGAAGTTACATATGGATCCTATCGCACATGACGACTGGTCGGATGACCGAGGATCATATCAGTCACCATAATGGTGATTCATCTGATTTTGATGGCGATTAGGATCAACGGAGTACTCCCTCCGATAGTTGGTCGTCCGGGCCAGTGGGTATCCGGATTCCACCCATGACTTCTGTGATGGATTTGGAAATCGGCTCCACCACAACTCCGTTCTACTTGGCGTATGGTTGGGACCCCCGATCTACCATCGAATCGGTGATTCCTGTTGGATGTACCCGAGGTCGAGATCGCGAAGCTCGTCGATGGCGTATGCGCCATTTCCAACATGCGCGGGAACAAGTGAACGAACGACTGCGGAGGGCGATCCAAGAAATAGCTGATAGGAATAATGATCAAGCCGATTCACATAATATCGAACCGGGATCAAGGGTATGGCTTTACTTGGATCGCGTGAAAGAAGGATATGCCAGGAAGTTAGCGCATTTGTGGCATGGACCATTCCGTATATCCGAATTGATCGGCGATCATGCCGCCCGGTTGATCACTGCTGGTACCGATTACGGAATTTTCCCGATCGTCCACTTGTCGAAAGCTGAAGCTGGTCCGGGAATATCCCGATCGACCAAAAACCAGATTGTCATCCGATGATCAACCAAGGTTTGACTTCGACGAAGCTCTCTTGTCCGAGGACAGTTGGGAAAGAACGTTGGACCAGAACAAATTTGAAGTGGAAAAGATTTTGGATACCCGATCAGGCAAGAGGACCCGATTTGGTCGAACCCATCGTGATTACTTGGTTGAGTGGAAAGGTTATGACGATCCCGAGTGGGTAGATGAACGGGATCTGAACTGTGGAGCTTTACTAAGGGAGTTTGAGCGTGATCGGGTGAGACGAAATCGATTTAAAGTAATGAAAACCCACGAAGAGGGCAACCAGGAGTCTCAATAGTCTGGGTTGACACATTGTGACAGATCAGCCTAAGGTAATGGTCGAACAGGTGGAAATCAAGGTGGTTGAGCTGGTTCAGGGTCAATGGATATATATACATATACTGCACGAGAACTACATTTGCATACATGTGAACGATCGATATACAAGATGGAGACAATATTGGTGCCTGGATATGAAGTGTGGATACGGAACGTGAAAGTTATCAAGAAGTTGTCGTGATATATTGATGATTATGGAATGAATGAAACGGAAGCTGGTTATCACGACAATCACGGGCCATACTTCGTGCGCAGACGAGAAACCGTAAACGCCGGATGATCCATGGGGCTTGATCGGTATTGGTTTCGCCAGGGCTCTTGGCGATCGGCCAAGCTCAAGGCATCACGCAACGTGGGTGTCCATAACCAGGATACCACTCCCCGCCGTCGGCCTTGATGCCTCGCGCTTCCGCCAGGCGAGCAGGCAGGTGTAGCACGGCAGGAAACAAGAAAACGTCCAGGTCGCACTCACCGCGCTGAATCCCATTGACCACATGGTCGCAGATCGCGGCCCAGGCAGCCCCGGCTTTGGTGCGTCGGTGCTTGCGAGCGTGGTGATAATGTTCCAACCACGCGTCCTTACGCATCGCCGCCGTGATCGGGAAATGGTGGGTCGCCTCCCATATCGCTTGAACATGCTCTTGATAATACAGGGCCAGACGTCCCTGCAGATCAACAAACCAGAGGAGATTGGGGAATTCCAACCCGGGTATAGGCGTCATGAGGACATCCCAAGGTTCTGAATCGATCAGAAGCTCGATGGCCCCCTGGTCAGCACACTCTGTTGCCATTGCGTGTCCATGGGCGCCGACAACCTAATTGAAAAAATCCATCCTGGCGGACGGGACCACAAGCGAGGGACGAGTTTGCGCCTCACCGAAAGAACCAGAGGCGTCAGATCCCATACTTGATCGGCACTCCAGGGTCATCGAGTTGCCATGTGAGCAGGCGACGGTTTGTCCTGCATAACGACGTATAGATCCATGAACCGTTGATTCGGATCATAGCTATAGTCGTCCTGCTCGATCGACGACTTGCTCGCTGGAATAAAAAGACGCCAGTGAAGTTGGGCGGTCGGGTGGTCAATGTCGTATTGGCGGGTGGGGGAATGCTGGGAACAGCCGAAGCCGGTTGCCTCTCCTCCGGATCATCTTCGTCCTCGCCATCGGAGTCAAGTAAAGCGACGGCCCGGGTCAGAGAAGTTACACCCGAAGGGGTCGCCACTGGAACTTGACGATCAGCACTGCGTCATCGGGCTAGAGCAGATAGCGTCCTTTCGTCCAGATCGGTCGACTCGTCGTCCGAGTCAACAATAAGACGAGAGCGCTTGGCGGTAGCCACCTTCTTCTTCGATGAGCTTGCCCGTTTACGCTTCGCAGAACTCAAGATCGAGGAGACTGATCTCGAGGATAGCGGTAAGCAGGATGGAGTTGATGCAGAAGCCGCTGCAGTACTGATCACGGGCTGATCAGCACCATGGGTCGGCGAGGAAGCGACGGAGAACGTGGGCGATGGCGGGGCAGACTCAGGAGGTTGCGACGGTGTCCCAGACGGAGCAAGAGAGCTAATCAGCTCAGGAAATCGTAGCAAAGCCGTCCGAAGTGACTCCGAATCGGTGTTCGGGTCGGGCCACCTGTCCATGGTCTGGACCGCAATCTTCCTCAAGTCGGCGTTACGTTGGATCCAGCCGCGATCATCGAGCTCTAGGGTTTCAAGTTTAACCCGAGCAAGATTAAGCTCGCGCCGACAATCTTCAGCTTCTTTCCGACTTTCGCACAACCTTTTCTGTATGTTGGCGCGGCCGAGGCGTGAATCGGAAAGCTGCTTCACCAGGAGCTGATCCTGCTCATCCGAGTAGCACATTTTGACTTCCAGACGCTCCACGTCCTTAGCAGTACGAATCTTGTCACGAAGCAGCTGATCATGGTCGAGACGGTGGTCATCGAGCTGTTGCAAATGACCCACCATCTCGACCATTGAACTCTTCATCGCCTCGATGCGTTCGTCTGGAAGCAAACAGGGAAAGCCATATACAGATCGCAGAAGAAACAAATGGGACGAACATACCTTGATTGCGAACAGTAACAGACAGCTAACGAATCATCGACTGTAGAGAAGCGACGGTATCCGAAGGCTTGGAGATGCGCAGAGCAGCGAGGTCAGCAGACAGCTGATCACGCTCCATTGTCAGACTCTGGACGCGGCTTGTCACGTCTTGCAATCTTGATCAAGTCTGTCGCGATCTAATCGTAGAGCCGACAGCTGGCTAACCAGATCAGCAGAATCACGCTCCAGAGTATCGATGACGACCCGACGGTCGAACAACTCAGCATTAAGCGCCCGATTGGTATCATATAGGGAAACCAACTCGGGAATTGCGCTTCGGAGTCCCAACCGCAACCGGCTAGTTTCCATGGACCCCAGCGTGAGTGGACCAGATCCCTCCACTAGACGAGCTAGCTGCTCCAAGTAACTGACAGGGCGATCCGAAGAAGGCCGAGCGGGAAAACTCCAAGGCGGACGTTACGAAGTCAGGGTCGTCGTGGGACTGATGAGGCTGGTCGTGATCGTGGCCGCGGTCGTGATAAGGGGGGTTGCTGGATCAGCTGAACTTGAACTGGGAGGTGAGTCGGTGATCGAAGGGGCAGCCTAAGATGCCGGAGATAGAAGGGAAGATCGTCTCGAGTCAGCCATTGGTAGTCGCCAAAAGGGAAGTTTGGAAATGAATGAGTCGAACTGCAGTCGTTGCGCGGCTGCAGTTTGGCTCAGGGGCGGCTGTGATAAAGCGATCTGGAAAAATGTTGAGAATGAGGTGGACCACACATGGCCGTTGATTGGTGACGATGGAACACCCATCAGGATGAGACAGTTGATGGGTGGGACAGGTTGATCGAGCATACGACGAAAAGGTAGTGGACAACGGGTCTTCGTAATATGAAGGAATGAGCCATGCACAGTTACTACGCCCGGTCCCAGACACTAACGGAACAGCGACGATCAAGATCGCGATCGGGATAATGTTTATTAAGTGAGTTCACGTGGATGTATGACAAGATCGGCGGAGACAAGTTAAGATACTGCAGCAATGGTGACGTAACACATCAGAGGCAGTTATCGGGCCGAATTATGAACAGTGCAGACGTTGAAGTGGAATATGATACGAAGTTCCGGCCCGATCGGCCGGGCCAACTGATTATGCCCCAAAAAACGAAGATCATATATGGAATGGAATGGGGCAAGTGGAATGGCGAGTCGTGCGAGTAATGTCAAGTCAAGAGAAGTGATGATGGCCGGTGGATATGTCCAGGGATGACGTGAGAAGGCCCGATCAGGCCCGATCGGCCGAAATCGGTGCGATATGATTACCCCGACAGGGGATGAAGGTCAGGAATATGGCTGAGTCGGCGAACAAAGTCGTTGTGATGGTGACCCAGAGAGTTTCCGAAGTGATCTAGGGCTGATCGCCCTGATCACTACCCGATCACTCGGCTGATCGCTGTGCCGATCACAATGTGGGCTGATCAGCCTCAAACCGGCGTCCAGACGCAAAGGCAGGTGAAGTTCTCAGTTAAGTCGGGCTGGATATGAAGTGAACAAGTGTCAGAAGGGCAGATCTCAAGTGGTTTCAAAGTTTTTTATCGAAAGATCGGGATGGTTGAAGATCGTTATAGAAGTCCGACCGTGATCAGGGCAGAAGTGGTACAGATCAGTTCGAAGGTGCAGCCAGGATGGGTAAGTTGGTGCTATGCAACCGTGCGACGAAGTGAACAGGGTCGAAGTATAAACCAGGCACATGAGTTGGTGTATGGTACACTAGGTATAGGACATTGCATATATAATAACAGGTTTTGATTTTTCCCCTAAGCAAAGAGTCGCTCCGCCACGTGTCGCGGTCATTGGGAGCACAGGGTTAACTAGTCCCCTCTTGCTCAACTTAATTCCCGGTTAAGACGCGCTTAGACGCATTTTGGCTTACCGGAAGACCCCCGACGGGTTTGTTTAGGTGATCAAACCTCACCCTCAACGCACACGTGTTTGGAACACGTCATTAATATTGGAAAAGGTTTTGTGGAGATAACGTCTGTGGATTACTGTGGAAGATCGTGGTTTGATCGCGTTTTCTTGGTTTCTTGTTATATCTCTCTCATTGGCTGGCCTGATCGGACGAACTTTCCCGATCAGTGCCTAGATACTGATTACCCAACCCGTTCTCCGGTGAAGATTTCCACCCGAGGACACCCCCGTCTCGAGAAGGTCATCCCCTCCGACCTGATCAAAATCATCGTTTTCGTCACCGAGACCACCTGAGTGGGTATAACCACCCCCGAACAACGGGTACACAAGGTGAGATGAAGTTACATATGGATCCTATCGCACATGACGACCGGTCGGATGACCGGGAGGATCATATCAGTCACCATAATGGTGATTCATCTGAATTTGATGGCGATCAGGATCAACGGAGTACTCCCTCCGATAGTTGGTCGTCCGGGCCAGTGGGTATCCGGATTCCACCCATGACTTCTGTGATGGATTTGGAAATCGGCTCCACCACAACTCCGTTCTACTTGGCGTATGGTTGGGAGCCCCGATCTACCATCGAGTCGGAGATTCCTGTTGGATGTACCCGAGGTCGAGATCGCGAAGCTCGTCGATGGCGTATGGGACTCCAGCGCCATTACCAACATGCGCGGGAACAAGTGAACGAACGACTGCGGAGGGCGATCCAAGAAAGAGCCGATCGGAACAATGATCAAGCCGATTCCCATAATATCGAACCGGGATCAAGGGTCTGGCTTTACTTGGATCGCGTGAAAGAAGGATACGCCAGGAAGTTAGCGCATTTGTGGCATGGACCATTCCGTATATCCGAATTGATCGGCGATCATGCCGCCCGGTTGATCACTGCTGGTACCGATTACGGAATTTTCCCGATCGTCCACTTGTCGAAAGCTGAAGCTGGTCCGGGAATATCCCGATCGACCAAAAACCAGATTGTCATCCGATGATCAACCAAGGTTTGACTTCGACGAAGCTCTCTTGTCCGAGGACAGTTGGGAAAGAACGTTGGACCAGAACAAATTTGAAGTGGAAAAGATTTTGGATACCCGATCAGGCAAGAGGACCCGATTTGGTCGAACCCATCGTGATTACTTGGTTGAGTGGAAAGGTTATGACGATCCCGAGTGGGTAGATGAACGGGATCTGAACTGTGGAGCTTTACTAAGGGAGTTTGAGCGTGATCGGGTGAGACGAAATCGATTTAAAGTAATGAAAACCCACGAAGAGGGCAACCAGGAGTCTCAATAGTCTGGGTTGACACATTGTGACAGATCAGCCTAAGGTAATGGTCGAACAGGTGGAAATCAAGGTGGTTGAGCTGGTTCAGGGTCAATGGATATATATACATATACTGCACGAGAACTACATTTGCATACATGTGAACGATCGATATACAAGATGGAGACAATATTGGTGCCTGGATATGAAGTGTGGATACGGAACGTGAAAGTTATCAAGAAGTTGTCGTGATATATTGATGATTATGGAATGAATGAAACGGAAGCTGGTTATCACGACAATCACGGGCCATACTTCGTGTGCAGACGAGAAACCGTAAACGCCGGATGATCCATGGGGCTTGATCGGTATTGGTTTCGCCAGGGCTCTTGTCGATCGGCCAAGCTCAAGGCGTCACGCAACGTGGGTGTCCATAACCAGGATACCACTCCTCGCCGTCGGCCTTGAGGCCTCGCGCTTCCGCCCGGCGAGCAGGCAGGCGCAGCACGGCAGGAAACAAGAAAACGTCCAGGTCGCACTCACCGCGCTGAATCCCATTGACCACATGGTCGCAGATCGCGGCCCAGACAGCCCCGGCTTTGGTGCGTCGGCGCTTGCGAGCGTGATGATAATGTTCCAACCACGCGTCCTTACGCATCGCCGCCGCGATCGGGAAATGGTGGGTCGCCTCCCATATCGCTTGAACATGCTCTTGATAATACAGGGCCAGACGTCCCTGCAGATCAACAAACCAGAGGAGATTGGGGAATTCCAACCCGGGTATAGGCGTCATGAGGACATCCCAAGGTTCTGAATCGATCAGAAGCTCGATGGCCCCCTGGTCAGCACACTCTGTTGCCATTGCGTGTCCATGGGCGCCGACAACCTAATTGAAAAAATCCATCCTGGCGGACGGGACCACAAGCGAGGGACGAGTTTGCGCCTCACCGAAAGAACCAGAGGCGTCAGATCCCATACTTGATCGGCACTCCAGGGTCGTCGAGTTGCCATGTGAGCAGGCGACGGTTTGTCCTGCATAACGACGTATAGATCCATGAACCGTTGATTCGGATCATAGCTATAGTCGTCCTGCTCGATCGACGACTTGCTCGCTGGAATAAAAAGACGCCAGTGAAGTTGGGCGGTCGGGTGGTCAATGTCGTATTGGCGGGTGGGGGAATGCTGGGAACAGCCGAAGCCGGTTGCCTCTCCTCCGGATCATCTTCGTCCTCGCCATCGGAGTCAAGTAAAGCGACGGCCCGGGTCAGAGAAGTTACACCCGAAGGGGTCGCCACTGGAACTTGACGATCAGCACTGCGTCATCGGGCTAGAGCAGATAGCGTCCTTTCGTCCAGATCGGTCGACTCGTCGTCCGAGTCAACAATAAGACGAGAGCGCTTGGCGGTAGCCACCTTCTTCTTCGATGAGCTTGCCCGTTTACGCTTCGCAGAACTCAAGATCGAGGAGACTGATCTCGAGGATAGCAATAAGCAGGATGGAGTTGATGCAAAAGCCGCTGCAGTACTGATCACGGGCTGATCAGCACCATGGGTCGGCGAGAAAGCGACGGAGAACGTGGGCGATGGCGGGGCAGACTCAGGAGGTTGCGACGGTGTCCCAGACGGAGCAAGAGAGCTAATCAGCTCAGGAAATCGTAGCAAAGCCGTCCGAAGTGACTCCGAATCGGTGTTCGGGTCGGGCCAC
>MIQA02001822.1:0-12361 GCA_001887855.2 Sclerospora graminicola | reverse complement strand
TCTGCAACCGATCTTTAGAACCCCGTCAGCACGCGAATGCAAGTTATCGATTCGAACCTTTGACGGCAAAGAGGTATACAGGGGTCTTGGTGCCGGTTTTAAGCAATGGGGCACAAGATTTATACGACAAGTTGCCATTGCAGAATCTGCATGCGGATATCGATGGGGCGAAGATTTCAAGGTGGACCTACTCAGCCATTACCTAAGCGGTATGGCTGAAAGTTATTACAATCGTCAAGTCGATTCATGGTGGAACGAATCACAAAGTTTGGTTCACGTTATGAATCGAATGTTATCGGCATTCCATACAACCATAACACCGGCTCAGTCGATGAAACTATTCACAGCAAGAAAACATCCGAAAAGGACATGGAATGAACATTACATGTACCTTGTGGCGATCACGGAAGCTGTTGGTGGAAGTGAGCCGCTGGTGCTCGAAAACATAGTTCATTATGCATCCAGTGAACTGAAAACAATCCTACTATCGAGATACAATCACTCAAGGCAAGACTATCTTCGTCAAGCAGAAGAGCTATGTCAATTTGCTCAAGCAATTGAAAACGACGGACAACAAGGAAAAAGTCGCCAAAGTGAAACTATCAACTACGTCGAACAAAAACCCAAGATTAAAAAATGCAAGAATTGCAAGAAGATAGGGCACACCGAAGACAAGTGTCGAAGTAAAGTTTCAAAACAAGTGGAATTCACGCTAAGCATCGTCGAAAACAAAGACAGCAATGATACAAGGTGGATCCTGGATAGTGGAGCAAGCATGCACTTGGTGAACGACATTTCGTATCTACACGATGTCGAAGATGTTCAAGGAACGTGCTACCAAGCGGATGGTATGAAGTTGAGCGTCACCAAAAAGGGGTGGGTGAAAATTACCACTTACCTTGATGACAAACAAAATGTCATTCGACTGGAAAATGTCTACTACGTGGAAAATTTGGCAAAAAATATTCTTTCGTACGGACTCCTGGAAGACAAAGGATGTCACCTCGATTATAAAAATGGAAACCGAGTGATGGTGCACCAAAAGTATGGAAAAGGAATATTTTCCGTTGAAAAAACAAACCGAGTACTCACGGTCGATGTAAAAGTGGAAAGGTTACGATTTTTCAATGGAGACCAAGTAATGGCGATCCTGCAAGATAAAGAAAACAATCAAGAGCAAACCGTTCAAGAAGGCACGCTCATGCACTTCCACGCTCGCCTAGGGCACCTAAGTTTCGATGCAATCGAAAACATGGCGAAGGACGAAAGTTTCGGAATAAAGCTTACCGATACTAAAAGAATGACGTGCCTAACCTGCGCCCAAGGTAAGCAGACGAAAAATGCGAAGTCCAAGCAAGACAGTGGTTTGAACGCGCCAACGGACCGCATTGGAGGTGTTATTTGCTCTGACTTGAAAGGGCCAATAACCCCAAAAGACAGATTCGGAAATCGGTACCTGATCAACTTCATCGATTTCAAATCTAACTATGTACGAGTATTTTTGGCGAAGACCAAAGACGCGGCGGCAAAAATTTTCGAACATTTCCTGGCGTTTTTCGAGCGTCAGTTCAACTGCAAGGTACACCTACTCAGGACGGATGGTGGACTGGAATATAAGAACTTGGATCTGTTTTGCAAGCAAACCGGTGTTACGAGACAGATCAGCGAAGCAAACAACCAGTGGAGCAATGGAAAAGCTGAACGAATGCACAGAACGATAATGAACATGGCAAGATGTATGGTTTTTTCATGTGGCCGAAATCTTTCGTTTTGGGGCGACGCGGTTCAATACGCCGCATAGATCATTAATAGGAGTCCTACGAAAGCAAACTCAAGAAACATGACGCCCTATGAAGTTCTGATCGGAAAGAAACCAAACCTTGGCGAAATCGTGGCATTTGGATCACCCTGCACCGTTTACAGAAATCCCGGAAAAAATTCGCTCGCTCATCGAGCTCAAATCGGGATAATCGTCGGCAAAAGCGAAGAAGTCAAGGGGTACAAAGTATACCTAAAGGACGAGCGAAAGGTGGTTGCAACGCAACACATCAAGAACATAGACACCTTAAACGAAGAGCAGAACAAACAAGTACGACGTGACCTGGAAGCAGAAGGAGTGGAAAATCAGAAAGTTGCGACCAAAAATGCAAAAAACAAAAGCGATAAGCAGAAGAAAAAGGTGTGGCAACGAGAACGACATCAAACGAGAGGACACACGAAAGCTAATGCACAGAAGGAGAGAGTGTCAAGCGAAAATGTCGTCGGTGAGAACGCGGACCAAGAAAACGCGATTCAAGAAAATGATGAAACAATCGAAACAGTAAATTTCATTTCCGAAGTGGACCCAAAAAGTTTTGGCCAAGCAATGAAGAGCGGAAACAAATGAAGGCGATAAATGAAGAATTAACAGCGCTCGAACGCAATCAAGTGTGGACGATCGAAAGAAAACCAAAGGATTGCCGTCCGCTACACACCAAATGGGTATTCAAGACGAAAACTGATGAAAATGGAGATATCGAGCGGTATAAAGCAAGGCTTGTGGCTTGTGGAAACGAACAGAGGCTTGGGATCGACTACAACTTAACTTTCGCAGCAGTAATGGAGCTCGGACGGTGAAATTAATTCTCGCATTGTCAAAACCTTGGGGTGTCTGTGCGAAACACGGAGATATCCCAAACGCTTATGTGAAGGCACTGGAAACGGAGCATGAAATTTACCTGCACATTCCACAAGGCATGAATTTGAAGAGCAAATGTGAAGAACTCAACAAAGAAGAAATGGTGTTGAAATTACGAAAGACTCTTTACGGATTAAAACAAGCAGGTCGACTGTGGAATCAACTTTTACATGGAAAATTGCTAAAATCAGGTTTCAAACAGAGTATTACGGACATGTGTTTGTATTTCAAGACGATTAACGATGCTACCACTATCGTAGGAGTCTACGTCGATGATCTTCTAGTGACTGGAACACAGGAGGAGCTCGTGGACGAATTTTTCGACGACTTGAAAGTACTCGAAATTAAAAACTTAGGAAAACTTTCAAAATTCCTAGGAATGAGAATCACGTACGATCAAAACAATGGATACACGTTAGATCAAGAAGTAATGATCGGAAACATGCTTCGAGAGTACAACCTAGAAGACGCAAACCCAGCAAAGACGCCGATCAACAACGAGTACGAAGACCTGAACCTGAAAAATCAAAATCTTTTGGAAAAAACAACAAAAGGTGAGATGCCTACAGTAAAAAAGTTTCAATCTTTGGTCGGCGCCTTACTCTGGATATCCCGATGTACGCGACCTGACATATCTTTCGCAGTGCACAAGGCTACTCGAAGGACACACGCACCAACAATGGTGACTGGAACTTGACAAAGCGAGTTCTCAGGTATCTAAAAGGGACAAAACATTTGAAGTTGCACATGGGATATGGAGCACACAAAAATGAAGACACGCACCACATCGAAGGATATAGCGACGCTGACTACGCCGGCTCGAAAGACGATAGGAAATCAACAACCGGAGGCATAATCAAGCTAAATAGCATGATAATCAGCTGGTTGTGCAAGAAGCAAGGCGGCGTCTCTTTGTCAACCATGGAAGCCGAGTACTACGCAGCTTCAAAAGTGGAAGTAGAAATGCTTGGGTGTCGTGAAATCCTACAAGAAATTGGGACACAAGTCAAACAACCAATATTAATCCACATGGACAATCAAGCAGCAATCAAAGTGATGAATGAAAATGATGGTTTTTCAAAGTTGAAGCACATTGACATCAGATTGAAGTTCATGATGTCGAAAATGAAAAATGGTGAAATAAAGGCACAATATTGCGCTACAGACGTCATGGTGGCTGACATACTCACCAAAGCCTTACCTTACCCGAAGCTCGCAAAATTACGAATTGGAATCGGACTGATGTAAAATTCACACTGAGAAGGAGTGTTAGAAATTTCGGTCCAAGCACAAAAATAACGTTTAAGGTATTTTGGTACTTTACACTAAAGGAAAGTGGTACAAAACTGGTACACGGTGGTTACGGTTTTGAACACCAAATTTCTATTTTTTGCATTGTGAACTTTAGAAATAGAAACACACAAAGTCGAAGTTGAAGTCGCATGGGTTTCCTGGGATGGCGGGGTGGTTATGCAAGTCAGGAATAGGATTAAGAGCAGTAGAAGGTATCGAATAGGTTGGCGATAAACACTTCTCAATATACATTGCATTGATTAAATCAACCTTGCACTATTTCTTCAAATATCAACATCGAGCTAAATTCACCTACCGGCCTACGTTTCGACTGTCTACTATGAACAACGAATTTCAACAGATTAGGTAGATACTTAATCACTTCTTAATACACTTTTTATTAACTAAGTCCCTGTGTTCAATCTACGCGACAACGTCTAACTTGGCAGCTACGTCGACTGTTATACCTTGACAAAGTAAGGTATAAGTTTCAACAAACAAGTGCAAGTATATTCAACATTATCGACTACGACTTGACTTAAGCTTAAGTTCCTACTGCAACATGGAAAAGGATACTTTTGAACACTGAAGGCTATCACTATTGAAGAGACGAGTTGGTCACCAGCCATTCCTTCAGAAAGTCGCCCAGAAGCATGCCTCCAGGGTCGCGTGTGGCGTTATGGTAGTAGTCATGCACCGTAAGGAAAACGTGTTGACTGCCATTCACGTAGAACGTTGAAACATGCTGGCTAAGGTTTTTGTAAGCATCAGTAATAGCTAACATGCCCTGCAGTAAATATTACGGGACACAGTTAGAGCCCAGTCTTATTGCAAGCATTGAGAGAAAAACGTACCGAGTAGAACCCCTCCCCACTAAAAAGAATCGGGATGCTCCCAATTCCCTTATCCACCATCCCATAAAAGTATCGTTGAGTTTTGTCGTACTTGCTGTTCAGGAATAGCCACTCCGCGGTTCGCACGTTCTCTATCATGGAGGATATCAATTTCACCACGGACAGCTCGTTGGTCTCACAGAGGCTCCAGAGATTGGCTGGGACCTTCAAGTCCAGCTTGCACGTTCCACAGTATGACATTAATTTGCCAGCACTAGATTTACTGGGCAGTACGCCGACGTAACTGTCGGCAAGCACCGAGTAGCGGATATTATTTTTCTTCACCTGCCAAATGTCAGCTACTAGCGCACTGAGGGCCTGGGCAGCTAAAGCACCAGCACTCGACCCACTGATGATGATCTCGTGTGGGTTCGGGAAGTTTTTCACAGCCCAGTCGAGGACAGCCTTTGTGTTGATGTAGCCAACTTGATGCAGGGTCATCTTGTGGCCGTGACATTCTGGTTTGATGAGAGAAGAGATGAAACTGTCGTTGATGGTTTTGACATTATTACCGAAGTGCAGGTCACCGGTGCAGTAGGGTACGTGCACGATGTTGTAGTCATTGAAAAGATTTTCGCTATTCGAACGGTTGAGTAGCCCAGTGCTTAAAGGCCTGGCGTTGGGGTAGAATGTCCATTTCATGCACTGAAACCCGAAAGAACATGTCATGTCGTCAAAACAGCCGCCGCCGCCTTGGAAGTACAGCATCAGCTTGTCTTTGCGTTTCACCGGAGCCGGAAAGACCTGGAAGAAGTATGTGGAGTTCGTTGAATACTTTACCTTCGAGTCGACGAAGTTGTCGAAGGCGCAACGAGTGTCACCGCCCGGGTAGATGAGGGTACTGCGGTCCAGTCCCGAAAGGACAAGATTGTCAACCGCGCAGTCATTTGATGGACCCATAACGCAGATCTCATCGCCGTCTCGAATCTGCGCTTGTGTATGGCATACTAATAATATTACCGAGAGTGCGAGCTTGTACATGGTGAGGGAACTCAAGTGGTCAGCAGCCGGACGACTCGAGAATGAAACGGAATTGGTTAATGCTTGTCGTTGACTGCTTTCCATTCCATATTCCATATGCAGTGTCATCTCTGTTGTAATCAACGGACTGCAATAGAATGAGAATACACAAAACGTGCAGAGTTTTGCTCCTAAGACCTCTGGTTGTTGTCTTCAGGTTGTTGTCTTCTTGTTGTTGTCGAGTTGTACTTTTCAGTATTGATTAACCAAAGTACGAATATGGACATAAGGGTAAGTTATTACTTGTATTTAAAAGCTTCATATATAAAAAAGAGCTTCGTATGTGAAAAGGTTATTAACCATAGTTAATATAAATAAATCAAGAATATCTTATTTGATGCGGTTCCAAAGTATTTTGCATGAAAAAAATCGAAGAAGTAAAGTCAACAGAAGATCCCTTATGGTCGTTTATCCGAAAAAAGGATGACAACCGTACCTGGAAAACGGTACAATGTAACATAAAGACGTAAAGTCGAAAAGATGTCCCCTCTTTATGCTGATTTGCGACAAGGGCTTTGATGAAGCACGACAAACGATTTTGCCCACTTTCACGCGAGAAAATCCGTACTCATGCACTAAGTTGCTAAATAGCTCCAAAATGATGGAGATCCTCACACAATGTTTGTAAACCTGGGCATTAGCGCAAGACTTTTGACTCTTGCAATCGATATTATATTCGAATTTATCGTCTTTCATGAATCACTACAAATTTCGGAACTAGCTGTTGCAGAAACAGCGCTGCCACCGTTTTGCTGCTGCCAATACCGAAACTAGATCTCCAAAGTCTTTAACCTGAAGCAGAGTTGAGAAGAAGAAGAAGTAAAAACATCTCCCGTACCATTTCCGATGATGGAGCCTCTGTATCCAAACAGTCAAATTTAAAATTAGAAAATTGTACTACGGAGTAATAATTTTCCGCGAAAAATCTCAATTGGATATTGCCCCTTGATAACCTTAATAACACGTGCGTGCTATTTTCAGCAAAATGGTACAATTAATTCTCGGCTTCCTAGTACTATTCATCAAATTGCTTCGCTCATATTAGCTTTAAGCTCTTCAAGACTGTTTTATCAATTGCTTCGTTGTTAATACGTATTTATTGCAGCTTATTAGTGTTGTCATTTTTTAGAGCCCATTGGTTAATAACTTGTAAAAACTCATCGCACTCTTGAATTATCACCTTACACAACAAGTTATTACCGCTCTCCCTCGTTCTTTCTGTCATTAAGACCCTTGTCCAAGTGCTGGCACGCTTTACTGTACCGAAACAAGGGTTAGGGTGATGTAATTCTGATCGTTCAGAAACGACGTTCCGGACACTGTCCATGTAACAACCTGCATCACACAGTAATACATAACTAAGCTAGTATTTCTAGTGAGCATGCGCGCTGTACTACATTTAAGGGCTGTGCATCGTGTATTATCGATTTCCCGTGCCGAAGGCTTCGGGCGAGGACTCGCAGCATACGCCAACCTACTATTACCTGGTATACTGCTATCTCTAATTATGTATATTACTTCATCTATGATTTCGGTACAAATGTGCTCTTTTCAGAACACCTCATGGGGGTGTTCCGGTCTCAGTTCTAAATTTGCGAAATCAGCCCCGGATCTATAGACAGATCAGGGTTTAGGACTACAATACAAGTGTTGGAGTAAATGGCTTGTCTCAGTACATTTACCCTTTCATAAGAAATCCCTCTTATATATAATAAGGAAGCATTACCCTTTGTACTCTTTGAAGAATAATAACACACAAGAGGATTAGTGGCATTGAATCCGCTACACTTGCACTTATATGTGCATATATACATGAAGTGTTAATGTTTCTACTGAGGTATAGGAATTCTACCTGAATGTCTCTACAGACATAATGCTTACTGCCTTTGATAAAAGTAATATATAATTCTTTTTGCCTTTTTGCAAGCAAGTTATTTCTCTACCTTCACTACTTCTACGCGCAACGTGCTATCACTTCAACAGGTTATGAGCCCAAGCTCCACCTCGTCCGATTTTCCTCGCCTGACCGGGTCCGACAACTTTGACGTTTGGAAGACCCGTATCCAAGCATACCTCGACGGGAAGAATCTCCTCCGATTCATTGAAGACCCAAACTACGAGCTCAACCCAACCGTTGACGATGACGATGAAGACATGGTTTCGGTCACCGACGATGATCCAGATTCGGATTCCAACTGTGATGCAGAAAATGACCCGCGGGATAAAAATTTGAAACCGGATCAAGAACTCGACGACGAAGAAGAAGATTTCGGGACATCAACCGACGTCCGCCCACTGACGATCGAGGATCAAGTACTTCAAGGTGAAAATGATGACGACGTACCAGTGCCTGCAACCCCTGTTCTCCCTGCTTCTGCTCGAGTGGAGTCTTTCGGAACTCTGAAAGCCAAGAAGCTCGCCAAAGCGAAAGCAAAAGTGTCAAAGGCGAAGGCGCGAAGCAAGGCAAAGTCCAAGGCCTAGATGAAAACAAAGGTTCTTCTGGCTGCTGCACAGATGCGTCGCCTGAATGCGCAAGTCAAGTCATTCTTGATGAAGACACTTGATGACAAGCACATTCGGATCGTCAAGGGCTTGGACAAGGCCTACGACATCTACCAAGCGATATGCGATCGCTATAAGGGCACCAAGGCATACGGTGATCCCTACGGTATCATGAACTACCTGTACAATGCTCGTTACCAGGAAGGTGACGACATGACAGAGTTCATTCTCAAGTACGAGGATGCCATGAGTGGGCTGAATACCGTACTGAACAACAGCTTTGACGACAACGTCTTCTCTGTGTTCCTCTTCAACGCGATGCCTGCATCGTGGGAGAGTGAGATGCGCAATTGGCGCGGAAACCGTGAGATTTTGCTTCTCAGAGAGCTTAAAAGCAACTTAAGAGTCCCATGTGACCAAAAAGCTTGCGCAAGAACGATTCGCGCTGTCTCGCGGTACTCCCGAGAGCAAAGAGACCCAGAATGAACGTGCTCTGGTGTCCGCTGCATCTGTCCCGAATGCTCAAGCCCTTGCGGGTGTAAGCACCGACAGTCAGCGCATGTGCTCGTACTGTGGACGATCCAACCATACCACGGCTACGTGCCGGGTGTTGGTGAAGGACATGTCGATGGGTCAGGTAAAACCGAATACGGTGATTCCACCCAACTTTAAGTGGCCGGGTACGCGTCCGAGCAACCCACGCAACATGCCAAACAATCATGGAAACCGTCAACATCCATATGCACGCGGTTCCAACCGGAATGGCAATAGGGGACGACGTGGCAATGCCCAACGTGAATACGGTCACGGCAACCGTAACAGTGGACGTGGAAATGGCCAAGGAAATTCCGGCTACGACTCTCAAAGTGTTTTCAACGGGTACCATCAGTCCCGTCACAACAACGCCATGATTGCCATCACTGCCGCCACCGTGTCGACATTCGGTTTGACAGCCGAGATGACTTCCACGGATGTTGATCCGGTCTGGACTATCGACTCTGGTTGTACGCGTCACGTAACGTATAACGAAGCGTGGTTCACGACAACAACGCCTTACACAGGCTGGATCACTGTTGGTGGGAAGAACCAAATCCCGATCCTTGCGATTGGTGATATCTCCCTCAATGTCATCGATTCCAAAGGACGACCTCAGACGCTCAATATGCGCAACGTTCTCTACGCGCCCGAACTGAAGTTTAATTTGTTTTCGGTGCCTGCGGCTGTGAAGGAAGCCTTTCGCTTCTCTTTTAATCGCATGCAATGCGCGATTAATACGAGCCAACATTTTAGCGTGAAGGCCATAATTGCCACGCATGCCGACTTGTACCAATTCATGGCAAGTCCGAAGTCGATATCGACCAGCAACCCGACGGCTCTGATCACCCTTCATGGTAAGTCAGCCATTTTACGTTTACTTAAACGAATGGGTCATCCTAACTTTTGTATATTACAGGCTTTGCCTAAGAATGAAGCGATTATCGATCATGAACTCGATGGAGTAGGATCGCAACTAGATATCACATGTTCTTCATGTTCAGTAGCAAAGTCACACCGTCAACCATTTAATCTAAATAAAATTGTTGAACGTGCAAAATTTCCTCTTGAAAAGGTTCATAGTGATATATGTGGTCCAATGCCGACACCAAGTCTAACCGGTTGTCGCTATTTTCTAATCTTTATTGATGACTGTACGCGTTTCGCAGTCACATATATTATCAAAGTTCGTTCCGAATTATATGAATGCTACGAAGACTTTCGCCGCAAGGCGCTTAATGTTTTTCGCTCTGATGTTCACACTATCCAATATACGTCCATTAATTATGAACCTGAAATTAAAACTCTTCAAGCTGACAATGCGAAAGAGTATGAAAAACTTGGTCGAACGTTGTGGGAAAAATACGGAACCAAAACGCAATTTACAATGGCATACACACCCGAACAAAATGGCGTAGCTGAACGAAGAATGCGTACCTATATGGAACGCGTTCGAGCTACCCTATTTGAAGGAAATTACCTCGTGGATTATGGGCTGAATGCGTTCGCCACATTACTGACCTGGTGAACATGACCCCCAGCTCTGTTACGAATAACAAAACGCCTTATGAGCTTTGGTATGACAAGAAACCTTCCGTCATGAACCTCCGTGTTTTTGGATGCAAAGCTTTTGTCCACGTCCCAGAATCACATCGGGACAAGCTAGATCCGCGTGCTACTATATGCATGTATCTCGGTCTACCCGACCATAAGCGTGGTTTTCGACTACTTGATGTTTCCACTGGCACGATTATCTACAGCCGTGATGTTACCTTTGACGAAACGAGCAAACCTATAGTTTTATTACAATACCATCCCAACGAGGCACCAAGCGCAAGTATGATGACATAGATCAAGTAAATGACGTTCCCCTTGAAAAATCCGTTCCTCTTTTAATTAGTTCTGAGGATATTGCAGACGAACATCGTCGGGTCAATCTCATTTACACTCTACTAGCAATTCGTTATATTGCCGATCCGCGTACATTCCGCGAAGCTATGACATCTTCTCATGCTGAAGACTGGTTCAATGCTGCTCAATCCGAGATCAAGTCTCATGACGATAACGGCACATGGACACTTGTCCCCCGACCATCAGGAAGGAAAGTACTTCGAAACCGATGGGTCTGGGTTGTCAAATACAACGGCAACGGCGAAGTAGACCGATTTAAAGCTCGATTAGTAATAAAAGGTTTTCTTCAACAGTTTGGTATTGACTACACAGAAATTTTTGCCCCTGTGCTACGAATGGAAGTCCTTCGTCTTCTACTTACTATTGCAGCAATCCTTAACTATGAAATTCACCAAATGGATGTGAAGACTGCTTTTCTCAATGGTTTTCTTGATGAAGAAATTTATATGGAGCAACCTGAGGGATTTGCAATCCCAGGAAAAGAGCATTTGGTGTGCAAGCTCAAGAAGAGCTTGTATGGACTCAAACAGGCACCGCGTGTTTGGTATCAAACCCTCGCGAAATTCCTGGAGAGCATCACATTCCGACGTCTCCTCAAAAATCGATGTGTCTTTGTCGGATCGCTCCATAATGAAACATGCTATATTGCAGTTTATGTTGACGATCTTCTGATCATCGCTCCAACACCTGCCCTCGTCAATGAAATCAAATCTTCCCTGAAGCAGAGGTTCAATATGACAGATTTAGGGGAGGTGAACTACTTGCTCGGTTGGTCCTTAGAGCGGAACCGCAAAGACGGAACAATCTTCATCCACCAAGAGAAATATACTACTAAGGTCCTGGATCGATTTAAAACCATTGTGACGTACCCCGTCACTACACCAGTTGACCGCAGCATAAAACTGTCTAGTGCCATGAGCCCTCAAACAGAAGCTGAAAGAAATATGATGAAAGACATTCCATATCGCGAGGCAGTCGGCAGCCTCATGTATCTTATGATAGGCACTCGCCCTGACCTAGCATACTACATGAGAGAAGTAAGTCAATACCTCTCCAACCCTGGAGAAGAACACTGGAAAGCAGTAGTTCGAGGTTTCAGATACCTGCATGGCACAACAAGCCACGGACTTACTCTGGGTGGAACCATCCAGCAGACTACCCGTCAACTCACGGACAGTCTTACCGCTTTTTCAGACTCTGACTATGCGAGCTGCTCAGATACTCGACGATCTATAGGTGGTTTTGTGACAATGATCGGTAAATGTCCGATATCGTGGCTTTCTCGAAAAAATCATACTGTGGTTCTATCCACAACGGAAGCTGAGTATATTGCACTCTGTCATTGCATGCAGGAAGAATTATTTCTAAAGACACTGCTTAGTGAACTTGGATTTCAATCCACAAAACCAACAATAATTCACGAAGACAACCAAAGTTGCATTAAACTTGCAAATAACCCTGAATTGCACGGTAGATCTAAGCATATCGATATACGCTATCACTTTGTACAGGAAAAAGTAGAACAACAACA